>PIJE02000903.1:207625-209487 GCA_002895965.2 Coryphaenoides rupestris | reverse complement strand
CTATGAAGGCCGTGTGTTGAACGTCCGCTGCAGCAGCTCTCCGGCGACACCAGGGACCATATTAGGTCATACCGACTAGTTACATGTACTGCAGTCTACTTTGCTCTCTCTCTCTCTCTCTCTGTCTCTCTTGTCTCTCTTATCTCTCTCTCTCTCCTCTCTCTGCCTCATCGGCTCTTTGGTGTCCCTCGCTCTTGCCCCCTCTCTCATCTTGCAGAATGCTTCTCTCTTGCCGTCTCTCTCTCTCTCGCCGGCCTCTTCTCTCTCTCTCTCTCTTCGCTCTCATCTCTCTCTCTCGTGCTTCTCTGCACTCCTCTCTCTCCCACCGCGTCTCTCTCACACAAGCCCCACTCTCTCGTCTTCTCTCTCTCTTCCTCTACTCTCAGTCATCTCTCTCTCTCTCTTCTCTCTCTTCTCTCTCTCTCGTCGTCTTTGCCCCTCTCTCATCTTCCTTCTTTACCCCTCGTATCTGTCTCCTCTCCCTTCTCTCTCTCACCTCTGCGCGCCTTCTCATCTCTCCCCTGAGATCTCCTCCCCGCCCACAGCTCACATGAATCGTCTGGGTTCCAATTCTTTAGGTATTGAGGCTGGCGAGAGCAATATCCTTCTGTTTTCTTTTCTCGTTCTCAAGGTACCACTTAATGATGCCCTGACCCAAGAACCCCCCCCCCCCCCCCCACCCCCACCACACACACACCACACCGAACCTCCCCACCACACACCCACACACCACCAAAGCCCCATTTGTGGTGATGAGTGTGTCTATGTCGTGGTGCCCGGCCATATAGATAACCATAATACATTACATAAACCAAAACCTGGTAGTCCCAACAAATATGAACCACAATCAATGTGCTCAGTGCTTTGTTACCAGCCGTGTGCATGTGTGTGTGTGTGTAGTGTGTGTGTGGTGTGTGTGTGTGTGGGATGTGTGTGTCTCCTCGTGTGTGTGTGTGCGTGCGTCTGTGCTGTGTGTGTAGTGCCTTGTGTGTGTGCTGTGTGGTGTGTTGTGTGAACTTCTGTGTGTGAGACCCCCTTTTGTGCTTGTTTTCAAGAATCATTTAATGCAGTCCGTCGGTCTCCGGGATACAGGAGGAGGTGTGCGTTACGAGCGGCTGAAACAAATCAACGGTTAAACCCTGAGATTAATCACGGATCCCCCGCGGCGACGGCGTTCGCCGATCGTTCCCGATCAAACACTGATCAGACATAATCCATAATCCAGACAATCAATGGCTGGTTTTCTGGTTTTGGTTTTTTGGTCGCCGACGGACACGACCGATGTAGCGTCGCGTCGGGCGCCACAGAGCGAGTCGCGAACCGTTTTTTTAAATAAATAACAACTTTAATTAAATTCAAAGGCGTGAAGATAAAAAAAAACCACCGGGCTAAAGATAAACCCGTGAAACACACTGGGGATGAGTTAGCCTCGATTTTTTTTTCCCAGTCTCTTTCGTGACACGTTTGTCGTACAAGAGAGAGAGCCTGAAGGAAGACCGTGATATCTTTATTTGGGGGGGGGGGGGGCGGGGCCAATTCGGTCTTGGACGCGAGTGGAAGGGGCGTGGCGTGGCGGCTCGACGGACCAATGGCGCGCTGCGAACGTGAGCAGTGAGGAGAAGTGAGTTTGAGCAGCCACCCGTTGGGAAGCTAATAAATTAAAAACGGTTGCTCGTTGTTGCACAATGGATCCAAACCGAGGTCGGCCATTATGACGAATAGTTTTTAAAAGTTCGACCGCAACTTTAAAGTGATGAAAACAAACAGTGCGGGTTAAAGCTAAACCAGCTGAACACATTGGAGACCAGTTAAGAAATTTTTTATAATTTTCCCCAACAAAGGAACCAAGGTCTGCTCATACT
>PIJE02000903.1:197625-200125 GCA_002895965.2 Coryphaenoides rupestris | reverse complement strand
ACTTGAATGATTTTTCCAAGTGAAAAGCAGTGTATTGTGTTGTAGCCATATGAATGGAAAATATAAGCAGGATCCAAATGTATTTTTTATTACAATAAAAAAATCCAATATAAAACCAAAAATATTTGTAGCCACTGCCAGGGCAATAACATTTTCATAGTCTGATCTAGTTAATTCGTAGGGTGCTCCGAATTAACGGAGCACCCCCCACCCCCATCAGAACCGTGAATTAACGGACCCTCCCAAAGACGGTAGCGTCATTGCGCATCCTTGGCGCAACATCTGTGATGTCCACCAATGTCCTAAACAACAACACGTCCTTGCTTGAAGTACTTCGGTGATAAACGAATCAAAAGGTCAAACTACGTAATTGCGTTAATGGCGTCAACTTTAACTTTGACAGCCCTAATTCCTAATAAACAGATCTTTAGTCAATTACTATACTACATTTCTAATAAACAGATCCTTTAGTGACCCTGGGTTACAAAATTCTTCCACGAACGTAAAAAAAAAAGAAGGTTTTTAAAAAATATATCCACACGTCCAATTGACCGGCTCAGGCAGATCCCAGAAGAGCTGAGGTTAGCGTAGCCCGGGGTGTTAGCATATACATTGTGTTGTGAACATGGGAATTGCTACTGGGTCGCTCCAACACAATTAAACGGAGCCATTGGAACGGTAAGCGAAGTCTCCGTGCTGAGGATTGAGAAGTAAATGCATCATTCCGAGGATATTACGGCCGCATACAGTACATGCGGGTCTGAAGGAGGCAGAAGGTTGATATTGGGGGGGGGGGGGTTCTCCTTGAGCTGCCCAACACCCTGTGTGCATGGATGTGTCAAGGACCACCAACATATAGGACAAATCACTGGCACTTAAGAACTAATTTAAGAGCTAACATCATGCTATCATAAATGACACTATGTATGGCCTATGTGTGTGTGTGTGTGTGTGTGTGTGTGTGTGTGTGTGTGTGGTTCGTTGTCTAGAGTGAGAGAGAGCGAGAGATAGAGAGTAAAGATGCCTGTTGGCCTTAAGTGAAAAAAAGCATGCAAAAGAGATGACCAGGAGGGTTGAAAGTGACACATTGCATTTTAATGTATATTTTTATAGATCATATGGATGTATGGCGGTCTGTTTGTTTCTTGGCACACACACACACACACACACACACGCACACACACACACACACACACAAACACTGATGAATGTAATCACGTCTCCAGAGTTGGCTGTGTTCCGCAGTTCAAGACGTGTCCCTCTTGTGTTGCTGTGGGTAAACACGCCAGAGTGTTGTTTTAATAATTCATGAACGAGACTTGAAATGGCGGTGTTCAGCCACAACAACACGGGGGGGAAAGGAAATGCGCTGAAAAAAACACGGATTTGCCTATTGTTGCACTGTCACTTTCTACTCGAGTCGTATCAGGCTCAGACACTCACGCTCAGACACACACACACACACACACACACACACACACACAAAATCCCTCCACCCCGGAGCCATTCTGAACATTCTAGAAGGATTGGCACACGAGAGACCAATTACAGAAGCACCGATGTGTTCAACTTGTGACCCTTTAAGAAATGCTATTACTAAGCAGTGGCAACCACCAGACCCAGGTACGATTGATGCGGATGTTCAATACAACACAATCACCGGAGTGTTGCTCTCATGTCCCGCAGTAACAGCCCCGCTTACACTCCGGCAGGATTTGGTTTAAACCTAATGTTGAAATAATATCGTTGAAGCAACTTCTTGTCTCTTGTCTCTCTCGCTCTCTCTACCAAGGTCTCTCTTTCCAGCCCTCTGTCTTACCAATGTCTCTCCATCTCTCTCTCCATTCCTCTCTGTTTTACCAATGTCTCTCCATCTCTCTCTCCATTCGTCTCTGTTTTACCAATGTCTCTCCATCTCTCTCTCCATTCGTCTCTGTTTTACCAATGTCTCTCCATCTCTCTCTCCGGCGCTCTCTGTCTTACCAATGTCTCTCCATCTCTCTCTCCGGCCCTCTCTGTCTTACCAATGTCTCTCCATCTCTCTCTCCATTCCTCTCTGTCTTACCAATGTCTCTCCATCTCTCTCTCCATTCCTCTCTGTTTTACCAATGTCTCTCCATCTCTCTCTCCATTCCTCTCTGTTTTACCAATGTCTCTCCATCTCTCTCTCCGGCGCTCTCTGTCTTACCAATGTCTCTCCATCTCTCTCTCCGGCCCTCTCTGTCTTACCAATGTCTCTCCATCTCTCTCTCCGGCGCTCTCTGTCTTACCAATGTCTCTCCATCTCTCTCTCCGGCGCTCTCTGTCTTACCAATGTCTCTCCATCTCTCTCTCCGGCGCTCTCTGTCTTACCAATGTCTCTCCATCTCTCCCTCCCTCCCTGCCAATGTCTTCTATCTCTCCATGCCAATGTCTCTCTCACTCACTCCCTGTCTAGCAATGTCTCCATCTCTCTCTCTCTCCATCCCTGTCTGTCTACCAATATCTCTCCATCTGCTCT
>PIJE02000903.1:170290-185290 GCA_002895965.2 Coryphaenoides rupestris | reverse complement strand
TGTGTGTGTGTGTGTGTGTGTGTGTGTGTGTGTGTGTGTGTGTGTGTGTGTGTACTGCAAGAGGTCTCTGCTCTGTATTCACACTAAAGTTAAAGTTCCCAGGTGCGGAAAGTACAAAACAAATATAGGCAAGGCAAAGATTTATCAAAATTGAAAAATGAAAATGTAAACTTTGTGCTTTTTTTATTGTTGTTGTTTTGTTATTGTTGCTCATCTTCATCACCACAAAGAGAGTACTACGTCAGTCTGCTTTCTCTGGGGGGAAATTGGCTCGTTTTGTGGAGTTCACTGAAGTCTCCTTCTTTTTCGGGGGGTTGGCGGGTGGGGTTGAGCCCTCTCGGTGTGCTGCTTTTTTCTCTCTCTCTCCCTCTCCCTTTCTCTCTCTCTATGTCTCTCTCTCTCTCTCTCTCTCTCTCTCTCTCTCTCTCTCGCTATGTCTCTGTCTCTCTGGTTCTTTCTTCTGTGTCTCTTTCTCTCTGTTCTGATGGCAAGCCACAGGCGTCGTTCCTATTAAGGCCACAATTGTCCGAGAGGCTGTAGTAGCCGCCGGTGTATAAAGCCCGGACCGGCGCTGGGAGTACATTGCGGTGTGCCTGTGGCGACCCGGCGTTGGCAGTCCGGTTTGTTGAAGGTCTGTTCCTAGTGACGTCTGGAGCGGCGGTATTCGCTTCGTCTCCCTGCTGTGCCTTCAAACCATTTTGTTACGCCATGTGAGCCTTTGCTTTTCGTCATCTTGCGAGGCTCATTTTGGTCTCTCAACTCCGGAACCCAATCATGTGGTTTTGCACACACCACATCCCGTGGGTAACAACGATTATAAGAGATTAGCTGGTCAAATTAATATTAATGTTTGGCTGGTGCGGTTACTTGAGTTTCAGGTCTGTTTGTTGGTTTGTTGTATTTCTCTGATAAGGAGATGTCATCAATGAGGCTGCATTGGACTGGGCAGGAGCATTCGTATCTCATTTCGTATAATTCGGATGATAGGAGTATTTCTTACGGTAACAGTGAAATACGCAGTCAATTGTGCACATGTGTTTGCACCCCTCCATCGCTCCGCCTTCACACACATTCACAGTCGAGATTCATGCCATCGTATTGGGAGCGCGCACCACAGCATTACGCACAGGACACGAACACACTTACGACTATTGCGTACGCATCGATTGGCAGTATAGCTCGGGAGAGCACACGAGAGGGCGAGCGATGAGCATCGAGAGAGAGGAGAGAGCGACGGAGCAACACAGGAGGGGGGAGGCACAACGAGCGCCACGGCACCGAGCCACGCACGGATCAGGGTGGGCACACAACACAGCAGCCACCCAGGAGCAGCGACACCACACTACCCGCTCCATTTGCCTCCTTGTTGCCATGGTGATCATTGCTAGGGTATGGAGATAGCAGTGGGGAACTCTCTGTGGCAGGGAGTGGAAATGACATAATTTAGGATCAGGAGGTGGCTGGTCAGGTGGGCACACAGAGAAGCAGAAACCCACACACAACACACACACAACACACACACCATAATATATATATTACATTATAATATATATAACATGGGACCCAGTGAGGCAAAGACACCAAGAAAATGTATGGGAAAGTGTGAAATAAAATGAACACATCTCCATTTTTCTCCGCAATCAGCATCCGCATTTTGTCTACGCTCCACGCGTGAGCAATAGACTTCAAATGTGAAAGCGAGTTGCGCTTCGGCCGACGCTAACCTTGAAAACTAATTCGGAAAAGTCACTATTCATCCGGGCGGCACGTGAGTGCGGCTCGGTGACGCCGCGCCACGGCCAGCCAGACAGCGCACTACATCACAAGACGAACCGGGAGAGAAAACGTTGCATTAGCTTTATTAACTGTGTGTTCATCCAGCAGAAAGTCACAATCTGGGGCAGGAGGCGAAACAGTGGGGGGGGGGGGGGGGGGGGGGGTGGCGTTGGAGTGGGGTGGTGGGGGGAAGGGGAAGGGGTGGGGCCGAGGCGCGGCAGAAAATGGGATTGAAATGGCGGCGAACGCGGCTGGTCTCTGCGGCACCGACTAAATGGCTGCATTTAGCACCGCTAACCTGCAGGACCTATTCCTGTTGCACGCCTGTTATGGATGCTTCTGCTTCTCACCACTTATCTCATGCCTGTTGTGCCTGTGTGTGTGTGTGTGTGTGTGTGTGTGTGTGTGGTGTGTGCATGTGTGTGTGTGCATGTGTGTGTGTGTGTGTGTGTCATGTGTGTGATAGCGCGCATGTTTGTCTTGACTGAATCTGGGGTAGGACATCGGCAATAGCAATATACTGTGTGTGCTTGCGTTGATGTGTACACTGTGTGTGTGTGTGTGTGTGTGTGTGTGTGTTCATGTGAATGATAGCATGCGTGTTCATCTGACTCAATCCACATCCACAATAAAAATGTAAGTGTGTGCGTGTTGTGTGTCTGTGTGTCTGTGTGTGTATGTGAGAGAGAGAGAGAGAGAGAGAGAGAGAGAGAGAGAGAGTGTGAGTGTGCACACATTATGTAGGCATAGTGTGTGTGTACGTGTTTATACACAACCCACAAACGCATCTCATAAGCCAGAGGGCCAAACACTAAGCGCTGCCGTTCCTTCATAAGAATCCTCGGTGGTTTTGGCAAAATTAGGTGCGCTGTGAGTGTGAGTGTGTGTGTGTGTGTGTGTGCGTGTGTGCGTGTGCGTGTGCGTGTGTGTGTGTGGGCGGGGGCGATGAGCCCTGTGATGAATTGATATCAACACTGATACCTGGCGCATGGTAGAAGCCTCCGCTAATCTGACTCGTACACGTGAAGCATTTGGACAAAGCGCAGACTTTGCCACACATCACTCTCCCTCTCTCTGCGGCGTTGAGAACAAACAGGTACGGCGGTGTTGTGTTTTTTTGGCGGGCTCTGGTATGACACAGAGAAGCAAAGAAAATAATAATAATTCCTGCTCTGTTATTATTTTTGCCTCGTGT
Organism: Coryphaenoides rupestris; assembly: GCA_002895965.2. NCBI lineage: Eukaryota > Metazoa > Chordata > Actinopteri > Gadiformes > Macrouridae > Coryphaenoides > Coryphaenoides rupestris. Next base: position 182,319 of record PIJE02000903.1, on the reverse strand, counting down.
AAATCCTAATGTACCATGTTGGAATGAAAGGCAGCAGCCTTCAGTGAAACATCCTAATACCGAGTCGGAGAATCACATAATGGAAGGACTCTTATATGGACCCTGTGTGAATGGGTCCTGCGCACGCACACACTCACACACACACACACACACACACACACACATACTTGAATTCGTTTTTTCCTCTCAAGCCACACTCACACGCCGGGGAAAAATGTGTCACCTTTGTTGTAAGGGTTGGCGTTTGGCGAGTTGGGGGTGCGTAGCGTATCAAACCACGTTCATTTTGTTTGCGATCCTACAATGATTGACTGATGATGACATCACTCAACAGATAAAAACACACAACAAAAACCTAGAAATTCCACGCGAGTCCATGTTTGACAATGATTGACAGTGATGACATTGTCAAAGGAAGAGGAACAGTATGACATGTTGGACATGTTGATTTATTTTTGTGTTTTTAATGAGGAAGTGTGTGTGTGTGTGTGTGTGTGTGTGTGTGCTTGACAAGCAGCGATGATGCAACCTGATGAAACTGCTAATGAAAAGCATACCTTCTTTGTGGCTGTGTGCCCTAGATAGATGACAAAAAAAAATAAATGAATAAATCTAATAAAATGAAAGCGTTCGCTTCTCAAAAAAGTAAACAAAAAGAAAATGGCATAAATTGTGCCTAAAGGTAGTAGCCCATTTGACATGCTGGGCTGTTGAATAATATATCAAAATAGCTTGAATGTATAATTGATCACAATGGGCTCGGCGGATGTCAAAGTGAGCAGCAGAGACTAAAGTGTAATATTAAAAGCAGAGGTAATGTAGTAATTACCTTGGATGATTTGTCAATAACAAGCAGACAACTGCTCTGGTGCAGCACCCTGCAGGTAAACAAGGAAACAAATGAAGCATGTCCAAATGTATTCTTCTCCACATACACACACACACACACACACACACACACAAATACTCATGGATGCACACACACACACACACACACACACACACACACACACGCACGCACGCACGCACACACACACATGCACACACATACACACGGATGTACACACACAGACACTCAAATAAACGCACAGACATATACAAGGACAAACACCTCCTTAGTAATTTTTGTCAGCATATTAATGGGTCCTAGTTGTAGCCCGGAGGCCTTGTGTGCTATAAAGTGATATATAATAATAATTAACTCGTTTTGGTAGCTTTGAATTAATAACTTTGTTGTCTTCCTCGCTAATGGCTTCCGAGGGAAGATTGTGCGATGAGATATTAACAATGTTTTGCGTCCCCAACATCCACTATCCCACTAATTGCGGAGCCTTGAACGTTTCATTTCTTTATTTTTCTAAAAGGGGGACGGACGGGCCACAATACGCTTCTGTGACCGCGGCTGACCTTTCGACGAGGGGCCTTTAAGTGGCGCCGGCGCTGGCATTTAACACCACATCATTAGGCCTCTGTTTTAATTCCAAGGCCCTTATCCCAGGTGTAATCAGGGCAGAGTAAACAAAGACCCAATTCCACCTGAAGGGAGACGCGCGTACGCAGCGGAGCCTCCAAAGTCAGCCCGACTAAACACTCCGCTGAGGACGCCCGGATCCCCGTCTCCTGTCCTCACCGCTGATTGGCTGTCATTCGTACTTTTGTGTGGCCTCTTTCCAGGGGGACACATTCTTTCACAGATGATATAATATATATATATATATATATATATATATATATATATATATATATATTCTGTCCACAAGCAGGTGTCATTTTTGAAATCACAATTGCAAAGCTATCAATGTGTGCATAATACAATTTGGGATTGACACACGGTGATGCAAAAAATCTGTTTTCTGTAAAATGTCATGTTGTTCACTAAAATGTATTCATTTTATTATTTATTTCATAGGCCTAGAGCACAATACTGTTGTTGGGCTCAATCTAGTTCTCTGTACTATAGATGTTAAAAGCTGTGAGAATGATGATGTCACAGACGGTATATATTATACTACAGTGTCACATATAGCATAGACTAATGGGTTGTAGACTAGAGACGGTACTATTTCTGTCAAATATAAATATAGACATCACTTGGTGCCTCTGAAGCCTTTGTCTAATGTTCTGTCTCAAAATCACAGCGAAATAAACAGCAACGGAATTCAGATCATGTAAACTCTGTCTCTCAATTTACTGACCAAATGCTTCGACTGTGACAGCACACTGACGCACACACACACACACACACACACACACACACACGCACACACACACACACGCACACACACAGGCGTAACACTCACACTGTATAAAGAATGTGCTTCATGTTGATCGCGCATATCTCTCGTAATCAAGCAGAGTTATGCTTCAGATCTGTGGGCTCGGTGAAGTCGCCTCAGGTGGCCCCGAGCCGGGGGAAGGGGAGAGCCGGAGACGATCGTGCCTCCTCTGCTCCCGCGGTTACAAAGCCAGTGTGTTTTGGCGCAGGCCCAGAGGCCACGGAGAAGGTAATGGGACAATGAGGGATGCTGCGCTTATTCCGGGATATTGCGTATAAAGTATGCATCGGGGCGTGGCGCCCGAGATGTTTTTCTTCCGTGAAGCTATTCCTGCAACTAATTGCTCTGAAGTGTACGCCGGGTGCCCAACGGTTTAATTACTGTTATTGTTATCGGGTGCGTTTTGTGTGGAATGAACTCCTAACCTATGCATTGATACTTGTGGAGACTAAACAAATCTAAACATGCTTGTAAGAGGTTGCTTCTGTGACTTGATGTGAACAGGAAGAATAACAATGTTATTGCATAATATTTATTTTAACGTCTTTACTGAGTATATCTTACCTATATTGTTTTTCTTTTAGGCTCATACGCTGTACATTTATTATTCTCCTGTTTTTGTTCTTATGTTGTTGGTATTTCTGAGCAACCTCTGGCACAAGAATTTCCTTCGGGATGAATAAAATTCTATCTGATCATATCTTATGTCTTATTTTGTAACTGGGACGAAAATAAGACCTTCATCATTTTCGAGAATATATATACACGTGTGGAATGCTACATTTTCGCCGTTTCCCGCCTACCGGTTTGTGAACGTTCCTTTCGGTCCGGACGTTCATTATTGTAAAACTTGGGGAACTCTGCCTATCACACACTCAACATTGGTGAGTTAACCTGTTGTATACCTTTCTACCTCAACAACAGCGAACTTCCACAAATCAGTAAATGTATGGGAAGCACTGGTAGTACACAGCATACAAACCAAATAGTACCACTCAGTTAGTGTGGGCCGTTAGCGTGGGGATAACAGCTCAGACTCAAGGACCCCCCTTCCCCTTCCTTTTTAAATTGTCACAGCGCTCTCATTGCAGCTGAAACCATGGAAAGACATGTTCTTATTATTGCCGATATAAAACACGGACAAATGGTTCTTTCTGCTCACGTGGTATCATCCACAGTTGAGTGACAAGACACATGCGACCATTCAGAGGAGTTCTAGTTTTCATTTGTTCACAGAAAGCATGCGTAGTCTTGCCGATGTCGGCCCGATGTATAGAAGTTACATCGGCGAGATGGAGATGCAGTATGGAGAGTCAACCGAACGTCGGAAAATAATAAGAATGAAAATAATCCACTATTCGTGGCCATTTTGAAATTTCACTTGCCAAATGAACATGTATGAGCACACATTTGATAGGAGGAGGATACGAGGAGGAGACAGTGAAGTACAATACACTTGACCGCCAAAAAAATGGGCTATAGCAGTACGAGCAACATTTTGTGCTTGGGCAAAATGAGACACCATTCATGGCTGGATATGTTGGAGCCATCCAGCTCTTAAAAGAACTCCAGCACAGAAAAGAGAGAACAAGGAACAGAGTAACAGGAATATAAACATTTAATAAAGTAGCTAATAAGACGATCAATAAGATGATCATGAAGCCTGGGATTATTTGCCTGGGTTTATTACACTGGGCTCTATACCTGTGCTAACATATATTAATGACCAAGACATTAATATATTAATGATGCAGGCATTCATATATTAATGACTTGGTCATGAAGCTATTCCAGCATCTAATTGCTCTGAAGTGTGCGTGGGTGCCAATGGTTTAATGCCGGAGGTGAAGAACGGAATGTGTCTTTATGATCTCAGGTCGACATTATATATCTATATATATATACATATATATATATATATATAGATATATATGTATATATCTGGGTTGGAGCACTTCTCTGAGTCTGCTCATAATACCTTGGATGTATGCAGATTTTGGTAATTTGATTTAATTTCTTATAAATAGCAAAATGCAAATGTAGAATATTGCCAAAATTGTCCTTCATCTTAACTCCAGCTTCCGCTTGTGCTGCTTGTTGAATAACACATTACCCACGACAAGGTTGTTTTGTTGAAATGGTCGTCGCTCAAATTATTTTGTCTCTCTCTGCCCACTCTCTGAATACTGCTCACCGTCCCCTCGGTCTTCATGGATATTCCGCTATCTCGGTTGGTGAAGATACCGCTGAGTGCGTCCTTCCGCGCAAATATGTAGCAAGGAATTTTAATAACAGTCCTGAGATCCTAATCATGGAATTAAACGTCATGTCACCGGGTTCATCTGATACGCGACATTAAGAGTCCACGTGTGATCAACAACTTGCCCCCATATGAAGGGCGGAGTGGTGTTTCTCTCCGTCAGGTTCTCCAACGATAGTAAATCCTACAATGCCGGCAGTAACTGATACTACCCAAGGTTCAGAAAGTTTACACTCCAAACCCTCCGAACACTGTCAATACACAATCCACCAGTGTGGGCTGTCCCATCGGATGAATGCTTGTCAAGAAAAGCAAAGTCAGAAAAGACAGACAGACAGACAAGACAAGGACAGAACAGACAACAGACAGACATACATACATACATATATACATACATACATACATACATACATACATACATACATACATACATACATGCATACATACAGACAGACACACATACATAATATATGTAAGATGATATTATATATAATAATATATAGTTCCTCTTGTCAAAACTAGATGCAGTCTGTCTCTGTACAAGACAACACCAGACAGAAAGTGTGTTGCTTTGATGAGTCGACTCAGTAAGTAAGAAACTAAACATAGATCTATCTCTGCATTATATAACACATGGCTGTCAGCTTGGATACGTCTGGCATGGAGCTGTTTTCTCTTGTTGATCTTTTGAATGTTTGATTACAGAGAAATATGAGACACACTTTTTTTTACAATGTCATATATTGTACGTTTATCTTGTCCCGACAACTTATTATCCAGTTTTTGAACGACTTAAATGTATGCCTGACCGCTACTAGGAACGTACGTGTATGACAGATCTATACACGGCCAAAAATAACACGGCCGTGAAGTGGTTTGTGTTCGTCGGTTTGTTAACTGTTTAGCAGACTTGATTACAGTGAATTCAGATGGATGTCTTTGGGGTTAGGCATTAACCTCGACAAAACCCCTATTTTATTTGACCTCCGAACGAATGCAGTGGACGCTGAAGCGTGCGGAATGCCTTTGTCAGCGCTTTATTCTGCTGTAGCTCTTCTTCAATGTCCCGCTGCCGGCGTTGGAACCTTCCAAAGCCTTCCTCCAAACCCTGTGGTCACTTTCTGATGTTACATGGATTTTTTTACTCTCTCTCTCTCTCTCTCTCTCTCTCTCGCTCTGTTTTTCTGCTTTGCTGAACCACATTTTAAACTGACCATCACACCCCTGCGGCGTTCTGACAGCAAGGCCCCGTCTGTGTACCCGGCCCTTTAACCTGCCTCATTTCTCGCCCTACTTTGATTGTCCCTTTATGCCTGAAGGCAACATGTTTCTCTCAAAGCCTCTATTTTTTCCGCCCGGAGCTACTCTCTGCAACACGAAACGGCGAGAGAATTTTTTTCGAGGCAGATACCCGGACGATAGCTCTGAGATTAGTGCCACAGGTGCTACAACTGTGGAAAACGTGTGAAAAAGACCCGAGGACACTTCAATGTCCGGCCCAAAACCTCTCCTTGCGACATCAATAATTCAGGACAGCAAAGTGTCTGATAGGTGATGGTAAATGGAGCTATTTCTCCCCTCCCGTGTCAATATTTTGACAGTGAGCCGGGGAAAAAGGGAGTGGAAGTCCAAGGGGAGTCGTCCGTGTAAAGTGTACTTCCATGTTTTTGCTAAGTAAGTGCAACACCCTCCTCTCTCTCTCTCTCTCTCTCTCTCTCTCTCTCTCTCTCTCTCCCGTCTTACTCTCCAGATTTGTTTTTATCTCCAGTGTATTTTTGTCTTGCATAATTTCTATATCCGTGTAACGAGACGCTAAGGTCTGGATTCTGACAAGATCGCTGAGTGAAGAGCTGCCTGGCGGAGTAAAATGGCCGACTGTTGTACCGTTTGGATGTTCCACCCGCGTAGCCCGTGTTACGCCGTCTGTCGCTTCTCTTCTACACGCAATATCCAATTTGGCTCTTATCGCTTGTTTTCTCTGCGCTGTAATATCCTTCTCCGCATTGTTCAAATAAAGGAAGGAAAAGCGGCAAAGTAGGAGTATGTGTGAGTGGCTGAGAGGAGGGCGGTGGTGAGATAAGGTGAGAAGAGAAACGGAAAAACGATGGATACGTGTGCTTTCCCCATTGTTCTTTGGGCGGTTGGGTGGCAAGAGGTGCCCATGACAACTGTAGCACGCACCGAACTGGTTAACTCTCTTTTGTTCAAAAGCATCGACTGTAGTTACTGCCGCTGTGTTACCGCCGACTGCTATTGCTGCACGACACACATAAGGGGCACATAGATGGACAAAGAGATAGATACACATAGGCCAAGACCGGGGGGCAGGCGTAGAGATAGAGATAGACAGACAGAAAGACCAAGACAAGACAGACGGACCAAGAGACACACCGAGAGATAGGACGAAAAGAACACTTTTAATTATACTGCAAAGTTTTCTCCCCGGCCGTCCTAGTTCTTGCGACTGCAGCGGGGGAATAGCCGTATTGCGGCGTCTTTGGGGACGACCGAGGCTCCCTGAAGTGGGAGAGAGAGAGAGAGGACGGAAGACATCGCCGGTGGCACCGCGGAAGAACACGTCGGGGTTCTCAGGAGGCTCTTTCTTTTCTTCCTCCATTTGTTTTTGTTTTTTTTTCTTCTTCCTTTATTTTTTATTGGTAGGAAAAAGGAAGAAACAAGCCCAAACCCGGGGAAGACGTTTTTGTTTTTCTGGGAAGCATAATGGTACATGAATAAATCAAACTGGTAATGAAGCTATCACCACCGGTGGCCCCATGGGGAGCCGCTGTTGTTTTCCTTCTTTTTTTATCCACAATGACAGGAAGAATCACTTTGCTTTGAAAATAATTTATTACTCGATAGAACGGCGTACCTTTAGTTATTTGACTATAGCATAAAGCGGGGCAGTATACTTCCAAAAAAGTACGACATTTTATTTCCGCAAAGGACCGAGACTGGATGAGCTCTTTTGCAGACAAACTGGTTTTGCCGCAGAAGGCAACACTCAACGTGGTTTAGGTTCGGCCACTGAACGTCCCAGTAGCTAAGACCAGTGGGGGTCTCCGTGGAGATGGGGGAATCAGATCAAAACGAATCACAGCCGCCGTTCTTTTCTGACCCAATCACACACAAGGTTTGCATTGCCGTCGTCTGCGGAGATTTTGGCAAGTTACAAGAACTTACTTCACAATACTACAGGTTATATTAACGTTTAACCCCACTGACTCCCATCCTCCATGGACACTATTGCGTTTACATTAACGCATATCTTTTCTTTTTTTTTAAATAGCTTTTTTTGTGCTATTTATTAAATATTTTGTATATATTTTGGGGGATTTTTTTCGAATTTCTATAATTTTACTCTCCGTTTAATGTTCAATGTTATGCACCAATTTCACAACAGCACATTCCTTGTTTGTAAAAACTAAGGCCAATGAAGCTCATTCTGATTCTGATTCTGATCTGATTCTTAGGTACAAGAAGTCTGCCGAGGTACGCCTTTATCCGCTTTCTCCGCAATCACGTCATTTTTGTACCGCTTAAGGCTGGGGGAAGGTTCACACGCAGCGAAGGGGTTTTGTTCATACATTGATTGATTTATTGATCGATTGATTGGTTTTCATACAATTGCAGCGCTCGCCAAAAGTGGATCCAACCCAAAAATGATTTTAAACGGTTTGGTTGTTAAATTAAACCACTTGCCATTTTGTGTCAAGTGCAATACTGGTCTTAAAAAGCCAAGACGTCTCACACTAATCAGAAAACAAATCTCACGTCTAATGAAGTGTCAGATCCAGACATCGTGTTAAGTGATTTATCTTGCACTGTCTGGTGCCATCTATCAACCCACCCCGCATGGTGTCATTAGTTGACATGGTGATGCATGATCTTGGATCTAACCATGGATTTGCATTGAGAAAATGTTTAATCCGACAAAAAAAGCAAGTATTATAAATGGCTTGAGGAGGGATTATATGTTCCTGGCCATACACGTAAGAATTTATAATTCATATGATTTAATTAACCATTATATAATCATTCATAATATTTAATTAATTTCCTGTAATTGTAAGTTGTGTACAATGTAATTAACATTGGTGCCCTCTCTAGAAACATATTATCTGAACTATTATCTGAAGTATTCGGGCACGTTTTTTTTCTCTTTCTGCTATATTTTGTACAATATTTCGCGATGCCTCGACCACAATAGTATAACACTGGTTAATTATTATCAGCTCATTTCACTTCAACGATATGCATTTCTAAGTATCAAATAATATGAACACAAAATAAGGACAACTGAGATAAGGGTTCATGCAAAATGGTACAATATTCAGAGTTACCGGTTGAAAAACAAAGACGGCACAATAATGATAGAAGCAATTCAAAAAATCCTCGTGACTTTCCAGCACGTGGTTTTTAGCCCCGCTGCAAGGAAATTGAATTGTATAATATCATCCAGATCAAGATAATAAAGAGGGAATGAAGCGAACCCAGATCACACACCCATAACAAGGGAATCAGCACGCAGCCATGCTGCAAAAGAATATGAGAGAATATTAAACAGCTTTTAAAACAAGTGAATGGCAAACTTTCAGAACAGGAATAATAAGTGTGATGTTTGAATATGGGCTCTCTCTGACACTCACTCTCTCTCTCTCTCTTTCTACCTCTCTCTCTCTCTCTCTCTCTCTCTCTCTCTCTCTCTCCCTCCTTTACATCTTGGACACAAAATGAGCACCTGAAGTTTAATTTATGTAGCCTACTTGTCGCCGTCGCCCCAGCTGCTGCCAAACACAGAGAACTTCAAACGGCTTTCCTCCCGCCTAATGAGCGAAGGATGCAGCCACACTCAGAAATCCACCTTCTGAAATATTCTAAAATGCACTTCAATCTCCCTTTCAAGCCAACTCCCAAGCTCCCAGCACCCCCCCCCACCCCCCCTCCGCCATCCTCCCCACCCACCACTGCCCCCCCCCCCCCTCTCACCCCCACCCCCCGATCCCCTGCTCACTCCCATTGACTCGACCCATTTGGAAGAAAAAAACGAAACCAAAAAAAAAACACAGCTAAAGTTCCCCTGCATACAAATCAGCGGCTGTTGATCCATTCGGGAAGCCGTGACTACGGGGTGCGCTTGATTACAGCGGGTGGCTTTTTTTCCTTCTTCAAACAGCCCCACCCGCATCGGAAAAAAAAACAAATACGAGCGCGCCGCCAGACATGAAAGGTGGAACCCCAAAGTTCAATTTACCAATCAATTGTCCGTCGGGCCACTTGTCAGACACGCCAGCAAGCCAGCACGCCAGCCAGCCAACGACATGTGGCTGCTGCTGCTGCTGCTAATGCTGTTGCTGCTGCTGCTGTGCTGCTGCTGCTGCTGCTGCTGCTGCTGCTGCTGCTGCTGAGTGTCTGCCCCCGCACCCGTACCTGTATATTCCATGACTAATAGAGTTTGCCTAAGGACCAGATGCCCAGCCAGACACGTACACGTAAAAAGCCGACCAGTGAGCATCCCACCGCGAAAGACAACCTGCCACTTTGCCGAGCTGCCCACGCAAACAGCGAAGCGAATTCCGGTGTGATTTGCCGTTCAGGTTTCTTCCTTTTTTTTTTTTTTTTTCTCCTTCTCTCTCTCTCTCTCTCTCTCTCTCGCTCTCTCTCTCTCGCCGTCTTGGGATGGGAAATGCCAGTGTGAATTACTTTCATGATTACAGGAGCTGTTCCATTTTGTTTTTCTTTCTCACCGCTGCATTTGATTTGCCTGATAATTAGCGAACCCAGCCGTCATCCATACGTCTCTCCTCGTCTGTCTGTCTCTGTCCCTCTCTTTCTCTCTCTCTCTCTCTCTCTCTCTCTCGTTCCTCTCTGTGTTTTCTCTGTGGCTAAACCTTTGCTCTTCCACTTCCGACGCTTTACTCTTTCGTGTGTGTGTGTGTGTCTCTAATGCCGGCGCGTTCTGTCTTGGGAATATTCTTTCCAATTCCATTACAGTTATCTCCAAGAGCCTCATCTTCAAGTCACTTGGACTCTCTTTATCCTCGTGCTATTTTTCTCATCCGTCTTTGTATTCTTCTGCTTGTGCTCCCTAATTACGCCCCTCCCAAAACTCAGACTCTCTCTGTCCCTTGTCTCTCTCTCTCTGTCTCTCTCTCTCACTCTCTCTCTCTCTCTCTCTCTCTCTCTCTGCTCCTGAACTCCCATCCTCATCATTCAGACACCTCCTGTTTTTATCTTTACTCCTCCACCTCCTCTCTCCCTCAGCCCTCAGAGATCAAAAGGAAAAAGTGTGCTAGGAAGTGGCCAGGTCCTACCCTCCATCCACCAGCTCTTGGCTTCCACCCTCCCTCCCTCACGTCCACCATCTCATCATCCCTCCTGTCCAACATCCACCTCTCCCCCTTTCGCGCCCCCCCCATCTCTCCCCATCTACTATCTGCCACCCTTCCCTTCCCTCATCCATCAACATCCCTCCCTCCCTCCCTCCCTCCCTCCATCCATCCATCCATCCATCCCTCTATCCGCCCACCATCTCCATGTCCTTCCTCTGGTGTACCCCTCCCTCCCATAACACGCTCTCTCTGTGTCCCTCTCTCACTCTCAATCAAGGCCGGCATCTTAAAATCATTCCAGTCCATGTTCTCCTACCTTGATGTACTTTCGGTTTTCCATCCACAAGTACGGGTGCACCTTTTGTCCCCCCCATGTCCTCTTCCCCTCCTCCTCCTCTTCCCCTCCTCCTCTTCCCCTCCTCCTCCTCCTCCTCCTCCTCCTCCTCTTCCCCTTCTCTCTCCCCTCCCTCCTCCTCCTCCTCCTCATCCCCTCTCCTCCTCTCCTTCCTCCTCCTCCTCTCTCTCCTCCTCCTCTCTCTCTCTCTCTCTCTCTCTCTCTCTCTCTCTCTCTCTCTCTCTCTCTCGCTCTCTCTCTCTCTCTCTCTCTCTCTCTCTCTCGCTCTCTCGTTCTCTCTCTCTCTCTCTCTCTCTCTCTCTCTCTCTCTCTCTCTCTCTCTCTCTCTCTCTCTCTCTGCATCTCGCGCTCACCTCTCCCTCGCCTGGCTCCTCTCCTCTCTCATCTGATCTGCCTACATGTTGTTACAGCAAAGGCCTGTAAGGCAGAAAGGTATAGTCTCCCTCCACGCAATCATGCAAGATAAATCCCCCCTGACAGCAGGAGAGAGACTCTCTCTCTCTCTCTCTCTCTCTCTCTCTCTCTCTCTCTCTGTATCTCTGTCTCCGACCGGCCCGGCAAGATGAAAACAAACAAGAAACATGGTTCACTTCGGTGGTCCGCCGGGGTGCCTGTCCCTGTCCCCGTCCCTAGGGTGGGAGGACGGGGACGCAGTGGTGTTGGGTTTACGCAGTGTCCGACTCTCACCCCAATGATGAGGTAGCCTATGAAATCACAACACAACACAACATTCCGTGTGCATGGATACAAACACGATAGATATTGTATACGTGTATGTACGCACATACATACGCCTACAGCAATTC
>PIJE02000903.1:141141-166884 GCA_002895965.2 Coryphaenoides rupestris | reverse complement strand
TACATGTACACACTTCTACCGTCAGGCAGGCGATACAGCAGTATCAAGTGATGCCACACGAGCAGACTCAGAGACAGCTTCCACAGTCAAGCCATCAGGCTGCTGAACAAGTGCTAGTGCTAGTGTTACTGCTAGTGCTAGTCCTGGTGCTAATTGCTGGTGCTAGTGTTGTTCTAGTGTGTTCTAGTGTGACTGTCTGAGGAAGTATTCTGTGACATTCTGTGAATGTCAAAATATAACAATGTATATTTTATTACATTGATTTATATTTGTATTGCTCCCCTTAATATTTTTTTTGTACTTTATTTTATCTTATACAGTTTTCTTTTGTTTTAGATTTTTTGTAACTTTGTTAATATAGTTTTCTATTCTATTTCTATTTCTATTTGTATTCTTTTATAACTGCGGTCGGCTGTCGTTTTGCACGTAAGAATTTCACTCACTGCTTATACTTGTGTAAACTGTGACGTGACAATAAAATACTTGAAACTTGAAACTTGAAGGATTATCCGTACGACCCCGGCTTCTTATTCTTCTTTTTCTTCTTAGAGGCGGTTCCAGCTCACCGCTTTTTTATTTTTTTTACGGCAAGCAAGGGGGGAAAATGTTAAAAAACAAGCTCAAATTTGATTTGAATTTGAGGAGACAGTGAGTGTCCTTGAATGAGCCAGGTGCCATGTGACTGGTGTGGGGGACACTCCCTGGTGCACCTGAGACTCCTTGCATCGCTATGAACAAATCACACACAACAAAAAAGAAGAAAGGTTTTTGGATTCTGATGGTCCACTGTCCTCACCTGGTCTAAGATTCAAGTGGATCCACAGTCCTGACTAAATGTGTGTGTGTTTAAATAGCTCACAGGGTCATCAGTCACGTGTGTAGGGATTAGGGCTGCACTCAACAGTCGTTAAACACTGCAATGCAAAACATCAGAATTACATTTAAGTCAAAAACAACGACCAAAGTGAGATCTTGTATTGTATTATAGAGAAAAAAAAATAATGGCTGAAAATAATCCTTACGTTTCCCCTTCTCTCTCATTCACTCACGATCACTCACACACATACACACACACACACACAAAATCCCTCAATGTTTCCAGTATTTCTCCAACGTCCCAAGGTTAGCCCCCCCCCCCCCCCCCCGCCCCCCCGCCCACTCTCGGAAAAAACAACAAACATCTGCAAATAAATCGCAAATCAAAATACTACAGAGCAACGGTTTTATTCACCGATCAACACACCCCCCCGACGCCCCCCACCCTATCTTTTATTTATTTTTTTCACTTACCAATCAAAGTTGCACTGCACAACAATAAGACTGCTTACTCCCTCAAAAGCTGTTTAAGTGAATTTTAGTGGCTCACTGGGGAATCACCCCACTGAGGCTCTTGAAGGCATTGAGGCAGGGCGAGAAAGTAATTACTTTTTTCCCTAAACAGAAGTGGGGCACGGCACCAGTGTGTGTGCGTGTGTGTGCTGTGTATGTGTTGTGGTTGTGTGTGTGTGCTGTGTGTGTGTGTTGTGTGTGTGTAACATGGATTGTGTGTTTGTCTGTGGTGTGTGTGTGTGTGTGTGCGCGGTTGTGGTGTGTGTCTGTGAGACCGATTGTACGGTGCTTGTGTGTGTGTGTGTGTGTGTGTGTGTGTGTGTGTGTGTGTGGTGTGCCGGTGTGTGTGTGTGTGTATGGGCAATTTATTATCTGTGTGTGATGCATGAAACAAACCAATCGTTCAAGATAGTAGGGTTCATTGCATTCGCTCTGAAACGAATCGCAATCAAAGGCGTTTTAAGTGAAAGTCAAGTAAACATAAGCAGAAGGTGTGCTCTATATATACAAATGTTTGTGTGTGTGTGTGTATGTGTGTGTGTGTGTGTGTGTGTGTGTGTGTGTGTGTGTGTGTCATATTATGAGTCGTATCATGACAACATAGCTAGCACTAAATATGAACCAGAATCTTTTTTTTTGTTGTTGGATCGTACACATTTTCGCTCTCTCCTGTTTTCGTATATCCTAACACTGCAAATGTAATCCAACCCGTTGCTGGTATACTTCCAGTCAGCCAATGAGTGTGTGTGTGTGTGTGTGTGTGTGTGTGTGTGTGTGTATGGACTCAAGGCCCTGTGCATTCTAATCTGCTTTCTGCATCGACACCAGCCACTCAGCCAGCCAGCCAGCCAGCCAGCCAGCCAGCCAGCCCCACAGCCAACTGATCTGAGCCCTCTCCTGCTAAAGCTGTGATGCGTCTGCTCTCAGATCACTGTTCTTATGTAAATCCATCTGACACCAGCCATTCCCCCCGGCACACTGTCACCGCCCCATAGTTCTGTCTTTATTTCTTCGCTCTCACTGCAACTCTATATTCTGCATGCACACGCGCGCGCACACACACACACACACACGCACACACACGCACACACCACACACCACACACACACACACACACCACAGTCATCTCGCTCTCATTCTCACTCTTATTCTTCCCTCTTCTTCTTCGTCTTCGATATTTGTCACTCACGGTGCTGTTTTTACCACCTACCCTCGCCCCCCCCCCCTCCTCCAAAGGAGACAAGTCTATGTGATGAATAAACATCTTGCTTCATGACAAGGTAGGAAGTCTGTCAACACACTGAAACTTTAGCTTTGGTGGTTCGTTAGTCTGCGATTACCACACAGACACTTGAAAAGACGCCGTGACTTTTACAAAAGCTAGCGCTGCGTGAAAGCAACGGTGAAGCCTCACTTCTGTCTGCGGTGGTAGAAAGTGCAGCATGCGGTGGGCGAACAACACACATGTTTATTGGCCACCAATCAAATCTATCGGAGCCGGAGGACTTATTGGTTATTGAGGGTGTTGGTTCAATCCCGTTCTATTGAATTGTGTTGTGTTTTTCTTTCCCTCTCGTGGCCAGGGCTTCTCGACTTTTCTGTTCTGTCAATGTGTTTTCCTCCTTTTTCCTCCCTGAGGTTCCGCCTCAGGTATCGAGGCAGAACCCAGGTGCAGGCGCAAACAAGCGAGGTAAGATGAAACAATTACGTCTTCATTGTAAGCAGGGAGGGGGTTATGAGACGGCGGGCAGGCTGGTGTTGGGGCTTAGGTACGGGGTGTAAATCCAGGAACGTGGTGGCTCTGGCAGCAGGAATCTCGTGTGAGTGGGCTGCCGGGCGGTTTGGTGGACTGGCGAGGTGATCTGGCAGGCTGATAATCCTTCACTTCAGTCAGGGGAAACAGGTATAAGGCTAAGTGGCAGGCAGGCAAACTAACCAACAAACTAGTACAACAGACTGGTGTCAGCGTTAGAACTCGGTACACAAACCATGAATGGCAGCACATTCTGGCGGTGACTGGCTGTTGGCGCAGGGATCTTACAGGGTAGGGGAGATTACTTAATGATAGACAGTTGTGCTGATTGCAGATGATGAGCAGGTGTGCAGAGGCAGAGATATGGAGGGCAGGGGTAGAAGGGAAATGAAGAGACAGACAGACAAAACCCAAACACACCAGGCACTCAACACTCATACTAAACAGACTGGAAACAATAACTAAACAGGCATACAGGTGTCACAGCAGGTGTCAGGAAGGAAGGGGCCCTACACCCCCTTCAACGGCTGCCTCCGGGTGACCCCCCGGGCTTGTCCGGCTGTGGGTAGTAGATGTAGTGAAGGATGACGGCGAGAACTCCAACACCTCTCCTCTGAGCCGTATCCCTCTCAGTCAACGGGATATTGCAGGAGGCAACTGACTGCGCAGGCAGGTTGGTCGTCAATCTTACCTGGAGGCAGAGGTTGAGGAGCCGGAGGAATCGACAGGCTGGTAGAGAAGGGTTTCAGGAGGGTGTATCCAGAGGGTACAGGTATGTTTCAGACGGACTACTGCAGGGTTGGTGACTTTCTCCACGACAAAAGGTCCAAAGAATTCTGGAGACAGCTTCTTAGCATCAGTCTTTAAGAGCAGGTTCTTAGTTTGAGAGCATACCTGACCTCCCGGGTTGTAGTTAGAGCTGGGGTAACGACCCAGTTGGCTAGTCACTGGAATTGACCAGAAGCTCTCAGAAAGGCAGAACGGCCAGGTTTTGTGGTGCCGACAGATATGGACTTGGACTGACGGTAGCTGCGTGTCCTTCTCTAAAGATGAAAAGAGTGGAGGCTGATAATGTACAGGCATTGGAATGGTGACATTTTTGTAGCTGAGGAAGACAGGCGGTTATGGCCGCTTTCCACCTAAGTAATCTGGGAGGCCCAGGTGGATTGGGTTGAAGAGCAGTTTCTAGTTCCTGTTTAGCTCGCTAGCAAGCTTGGCCGTTTGTTTGAGGGTGATATCTATGTCGGTGGCACCAATGACCCAGCAGAAGGCTTTCCAAGATGCAGGGATGTCTCGGGGACTACAATCGGAAAGCAAAATCTCCCCTCAACCAACAGATCTGCCGTCTCCTTGGCTAGCGGAGGAGAAGGAGCAGGCGGGGTCGGCGTTTCGGGAGCATAACTGGCAGGCCGATTTATCTGACTCTGGGAAACGGGCCATTTTGACAGAAACCTGCGGAGAGGGTGTCCCCCCAGAGTCTATGCTGGCTATGCTGACCGAGGAGAGGATCACTTGGCGGCGCCACTCCCTAGGCAACTGTATCCAATTAATTCTGGCCCAGATCGTACCGTAACAAAGTTAGACAGAGCGCAAATGCAGCCACGGACGAGGGAGGTGGGATTAAACCATTAAGTCTGCATTGTAAGCAGGCAGGGGTTATGAGAGGGTGGCAGGCTGGTGCTTGGGCTTAGGTATGGGGAGTAAATCCAGGAGGTAGTGGCACGGAAGAGGGAATCCCAAGTGGTCTGAAAAATAGGCTGATAATCCTGAAGATTGGGAGAACGGGTATGAGGTAAATGGACAGACAGGCAAACTAGCTAACACACTGGTAAAACAGGCGGCACAAAACAAATCGCTAAATGGACCAGCGTCACAGCTAGACCTTGTCACATTGACAAAGCGTGAATGGCACAACATTCTGGCCGTCTGCTCTCCCGCTCTCTCTCTCGTTTTTGCACACGGTTATTCGCGGCCGCCTCTCGTTGAGCTCTGACAACACCCGCCGCTCTTTCTTATCCCTCATTTATCCCATCCCTTGCTTTTTTTTCCACTCCTTTCGGCTCAAGACCCCTCGCTTTCCCTCTGTCACGTCATCTCCACGACACGACAAGAATCCTGCACCAGCGGCCAGAATGTTGTGCCATTCACGCTTTGTCAATGTGACAAGGTCTAGCTGTGACGCTGGTCCATTTAGCGATTTGTTTTGTGCCGCCTGTTTTACCAGTGTGTTAGCTAGTTCGCCTGTCTGTCCATTTACCTCATACCCGTTCTCCCAATCTTCAGGATTATCAGCCTATTTTTCAGACCACTTGGGATTCCCTCTTCCGTGCCACTACCTCCTGGATTTACTCCCCATACCTAAGCCCAAGCACCAGCCTGCCACCCTCTCATAACCCCTGCCTGCTTACAATGCAGACTTAATGGTTTAATCCCACCTCCCTCGTCCGTGGCTGCATTTGCGCTCTGTCTAACTTTGTTACGGTACGATCTGGCCAGAATTACTTGGATACAGTTTGCCAGGGAGTGGCCGCACAGGGATCTCTCCTCGGTCAGCATAGCCAGCATAGACTCTGGGGGACACCCTCTCCGCAGGTTTTCTGTCAAAATGGCCGGTTTCCAGAGTCAGATAAATCGGCCTGCCAGTTATGCTCCCGAAACGCCGACCCCGCCTGCTCCTTCTCCTCCGCTAGCCAAGGAGACGGCAGATCTGTTGGTTGAAGGGAGATTTTGCTTTCCGATTGTAGTCCCCGAGACATCCCCGCCATCTGGAAAGCCTTCTGCTGGGTCATTGGTGCCACCGACATAGATATCACCCTCAAACAAACGGCCAAGCTTGCTAGCGAGCTAAACAGGAACTAGAAACTGCTCTTCAACCCAATCCACCTGGGCCTCCCAGATTACTTAGGTGGAAAGCGGCCATAACCTCAGCTACAAAAATGTCACCATTCCAATGCCTGTACATTATCAGCCTCCACTCTTTTCATCTTTAGAGAAGGACACGCAGCTACCGTCACTCCAAGTCCATATCTGTCGGCACCACAAAACCTGGCCGTTCTGCCTTTCTGAGAGCTTCTGGTTAATTCCAGTGACTAGCCAACTGTGGTCGTACCCCAGCTCTAACTACAACCCGGGAGGTCAGGTATGGCTCTCAACTAAGAACCTGCTCTTAAAGACTGATGCTAAGAAGCTGTCTCCAGAATTCTTTGGACCTTTTGTCGTGGAGAAAGTCACCAACCCTGCAGTAGTCCGTCTGAAACATACCTGTACCCTCTGGATACACCCTCCTGAAACCCTTCTCTACCAGCCTGTCGATTCCTCCGGCTCCTCAACCTCTGCCTCCAGGTAAGATTGACGACCAACCTGCCTGCGCAGTCAGTTGCCTCCTGCAATATCCCGTTGACTGAGAGGGATACGGCTCAGAGGAGAGGTGTTGGAGTTCTCGCTGTCATCCTTCACTACATCTACTACCCACAGCCGGACAAGCCCGGGGGGTCACCCGGAGGCAGCCGTTGAAGGGGGTGTAGGGCCCCTTCCTTCCTGACACCTGCTGTGACGCCTGTATGCCTGTTTAGTTATTGTTTCCAGTCTGTTTAGTATGAGTGTTGAGTGCCTGGTGTGTTTGGGTTTTGTCTGTCTGTCTCTTCATTTCCCTTCTACCCCTGCCCTCCATATCTCTGCCTCTGCACACCTGCTCATCATCTGCAATCAGCACAACTGTCTATCATTAAGTAATCTCCCCTACCCTGTAAGATCCCTGCGCCAACAGCCAGTCACCGCCAGAATGTGCTGCCATTCATGGTTTGTGTACCGAGTTCTAACGCTGACACCAGTCTGTTGTACTAGTTTGTTGGTTAGTTTGCCTGCCTGTCACTTAGCCTTATACGGTGCAGGATTCTTGTCGTGTCGTGGAGATGACGTGACAGACAGACCAAAGCCAAACACATCAGGTGCACAACTCTCATTCTAAACTGCCTGGAAGCAGTAACAGAACACACTCACAGGCATTACAGGTGTCACTGCAGGTGTCAGGGAGAAGGGGGGGGGGGGGGGGGGTTCTCCACATCCCATCTCCAATATCTCCACCTCTTTTTGTTCTTCACCGGCTTGTCTTATTTCTACTACTACTCCCTTCCTCATCAATTGAGCATTATTTGTGTGCTTTTATACAATCTGAACTATTTTCACACAGCACGGTTTCAAGTGTTCTATCCTCTCTGTGTTTGTTTCACCAGCAAACAGCAGAAGCGAAAGGTTTTGGCTTTGGCTGTTTTGGGCCGGGCCTTTCACAAACGTGTAGAGGGTCCGTGTGTTTTTCATGCAGTGTTACAGAATGTTGAGCGGTGAAAGCCAGAAGTCACACACACACACACACACACACACACACACACACACACACACACACACACACACACACACACACACACACACACACACACACACACACACACACACACACACACACACACACACACACACACACACACCAGAGACACCAACAGACAGACAGACAGACAGACAGACAGACAGACAGACGGACTGACAGCTAGACATGCCCCCCCGCTCTGGCAGGTTGGCGCTAAGACCTGCTGCCCCTCCTCTCCGGGCTGCCGTTTGACAGTCACTTCCTAGAGCTCCTTTACCCTCTCCTCTCGCTCTCATCCTGCACATTCTGCCATCACTCACGCTCTCTCTCTCTCTCTCTCTCTCTCTCTCATCCTTCACATGTACCCTCTCTCTCTCTCTGTCTCTCTTCGTCCTCTTATCCTTTGCTTTTTGCCTCCCATCTCTCTTTCTCTCTTCGTCCCTTTCTCTTCACGCTCTCCGATCCTGCTCGCTCTCTCACCCTCTCTCTTGTCCTCTCTCTCTCCTTTATTTATCTCTTTCCAACCTCTATCTCAATCCTCTCTCTCTCTCCCTCTCCCTCTCTCCATCGTCTGTCTGTCTCTCTGTCTCGCTCTCCCGCTCTCTCTCTCGTTTTTGCACACGGTTATTCCGCGGCCGCCTCTCGTTGAGCTCTGACAACACCCGCCGCTCTTTCTTATCCCTCATTTATCCCATCCCTTGCTTTTTTTTCCACTCCTTTCGGCTCAAGACCCCTCGCTTTCCCTCTGCCCCCCCCCCCCCACCACCCGTCCCTGTTTTGCCGCCTTAGAGCACGGAGGACAGGAGCGCCAAGACGAGACAAGAACACCGAGACAAAGATTGAGTGACGGACACGGGGCCATGAATATTTATGAATATACACACATATGCATAATCTTATCAATCCAGAACAGGGTAAAGTAGGAATATATTCGAGCAGCGAGATGCACGCACGCACGCGTGCATTTAGGTGTACGCAGACATTGACACGCACGCAGGCACACACACACACACACATACACAGCAACACACACACACACACACACTCAGACACACACACACACACACTCAGACACACACGCACATGAACTCAGAGAGGCATCGTGTTTGCAGGGCATTTAGTGACAGCGTAAAATAAGGGTGGAGGGCGTCAGATTTTGTCATATGCACACACACACACTCGCACACGTATGCATGTGTGTGTGTGTGTGTGTGTGTGTGTGTGTGTGTGTGTGTGTGTGTGTGTGCAGGCCGACGTGGCGTTAGCCGACGCGAGAGGAGAGGAAAGCCGAGCCGCGGGCGGGAATGCAAACCCTGTCGCGTGCGTTTTCGAAATACCAGCGCTTCGCGGGGCTTAGCGGGCGCTCGGTATAACGAAGGGAAAGCCGGGGTCGGGGTGGTCGACGATACAGCGGGAAATGGAGACGAAATCTGCATGCTGCCACCGACGTCTCCGACACGACGTCACAAAGGATAGTGAGGATAGCGAGGATAGCGAGGATAGCGAGGATAGTGACACACAAACGGCCCCACGCATTGAAATGAACCCTCGGCCTGCGTACCGGCCTTCCGGTAACCCATCTATCCTCGGATGGTATGAATGACTAAACTCAATATTTTATGGCTGCACAGATATGATTTCATCCAATGTGTCGGGTGATCATCCGTGAATCGGTTTGCCTCCGCGGCGGCTCTAAGTGCATCTTCGATTCCCGCACAAAACGTCCCCAAAACGTTCCCGCCTGCAAGACTCCATTATAACACGCAGCCAATTTGACAGCATGCTACTCCGCTGCTGTTGAAAAGATGTGCGTGCGTCTCTCGCGCTTTTGATTACACCCTCGATGGCTCGAATTAAAAAAGAGAAACAAACAAATTGTTTCCTTTGTTTAGCGGAGATTGCCGTTGCCGTGGGATACGGCGGCGACAGGCGTTACATTGAATTTCACACTGTATCAGTACATATTTATTCAGTCAGAAACGCCGGGGCCTGCGAGTGATACAAAAGTAATGTGACAGGGATGAAAAATGTGACACAAAACATTATCTATTCAGAAGCAGCACGGCTGTTTGTCTCCCCGTCTCCCGACACATCAGGGGGAAGGAGTGTGTGTGTGATATGAAAATCACACAGCTTGCCGTACAGTTCAGGACGGCGCATTTTATGCTGTCAAAAGATCAGCAGCCACGGGGGTCCTCTTTAGTCTGGTTAAAGTGAAAACTCGCGTGTACGTCTCGCTATTTTGTTCCTCGGCGCTCCTCATTTGGTTTTCTTTTCATTTCTTTCACAGTCAAAGTGTTCTGCCGGGGAGACCACATGCAGGCGGCAACGCGGTCTGTCGCCTGGCGCCGATTTCGCAAGCTCCCGGTGAAAAGATCGGGAGGAGACGGCCCTGGTCGGCGGAAATCGGGACCGGTTTTGTGTCCCGGCACTTCCGTCCCGGAATAGGCTCCAGGTGTAAATATTAGATGGGTTTATTATGTGGTCCTTGTTTAGCAATGTATACACTTTGCAGTACGAAGTCGTGCGATGATGATAGAGATGCATTTGGAACATGACCGCCAAAAACCAAAAACTATGAGGAATGGAAAATGCAACCAAAGAACTGTGGGCAGCAGTGGGAATGAACTCCAAAACGCCACCAAAACAGTGGCTGAAACATCAGCTCACTTTTTCAATTGGTCCACTATTTTATCGATCTTGAAATAGAAAATGTTTTGCAACATGTCTCTATACTGTATAATGCGGGCCCTTTTACTGTTTGTTTTTTTTGTCACCACTGCACTAATGTCCTCCTGAAATATATCCTCCCATCTCGTTGTCTCTCCCTGTCTCGCAAATCTATTAAGATTAATTACCATTCATTTCGGGTGCAATCAGCCCGCCTACTTATGATCCCCGTGCGGTTCAATAAAGCACCTCGCCCACCACTCTGATGCGGCACAGAGGACTCATCGCACCTCTGTCCCCGCGGCTAGACAGAGACCGAGAGAGAGAGAGAGAGAGAGAGAGAGAGAGAGAGAGAGGAGGGTGAGATAGACAGACAGAAAGAGAGAAAGACAGAGCGTGACAGCAAGACACAGCAAAATAGAGAAACATCCAAACAAAGTAAGAGAGAGGGTGGCAAGAGACACACACACACACACACACACACACACACACACACACACACACACACACACACACACACACACACACACACAGTCAGACAGACAGAGACAAGTAAAGAAGAAAAGGTGCTGAGATAGAGAGACTTTGTGAGTGAGAGAGACAGAGACAGAGATAGACAGAGAGAGTGAGAGAGATAGAGAGAGCGAAGCAGACAGAGAGAGAGAGAGACAGACAGACAGCGAGAGACCGAGACAGACAGACAGACAGACAGACAGACAGAGAGAGAGAAGACAGAGTGTGACAGAAAGAGACAGCCAAATAGAGAAACAACCAGACAAAGCGAGAGAGAGGGTGGCAAGAGACACACACACACACACACACACACACACACACACACACAGTCAACAGAATCTGTGTGTGTTCATGTGTGTGCGTGTGTGTGTGTGTGTGTGTGTGTGCGCGCACGCGTGTGTGGTGTGTGTCCTTGCTTTGACTTAAGTAGCATCGCGCGGGCTCTAATTAGCAACTCATTAGTGCCGGGGGTTCCAACTCTCCACTGGCAGAGGCTAACTGCGCGGCAGGTAGCCCGGGTGAATGTTAACAGTTGTAATTGTGGTGACCCGCGTGCCCCCAGGGCCGATAATTACCTGCTCTGCCTGCCTCACGTATTGTGAAATAATCTGAAGGGTAAAAACACAGACGGAGGGGGAGGGAGGCGAGGCGGGGGAAATGCCAGGAGACCTTGCCAGAGAGGGAGTTCTCCTGTCCCAGGGAGGTATATATATATATATATATAATTCTGTATATATGAAACAGGGGCTTTCAACGCCCCCCCTCCCTCCGAGTTGAAATCAGCGCTGAGAGGGAAAGGCCAAGGTTCACGGTCCTGGCAGTTGGGGGAGAATTCAGAAGTAGTTATGTCTATAGATCCCAGAGAGAGAGAGAGAGAGAGGAGAGAGAGGAGAGAGAGAGAGAGAGAGGAGAGAGGAGAGAGGGAGAGAGGAGAGATGGGCCAAAGGAGCTCTGTCCTCTAGGCTGATATTATTCTCCATAACATTTCTCCACATTTTCATCCATTTCATCGCACGGTGGGGGTTATCGGGTGTGTCTCAGTGTTTAGGTGGGGTGCGCGGCCGGGTGGGGGTGGGGTGGGGGGGTGGGGGGCGGCGTGCACGGCGTCCGCTCGCTCTGTGTTGCACGTGCCTGACATTGTGGAGATGTGTTGCTTTTCACCTCCTGTTTTCTGTTGATTTCGTCGTTTTTTTTTGCTTCGGGGGCCACAGAGGTCGGGACCCAAGGAGAGCATACGCAGGCGTTATCGTGAAGCGGCCATGACACGTACGGCCCGCGGACGAGGCTCCTCAAATGGAAACGTGGAGAGAGAGAGAGAACAGTTAGAAAACAGTTTCTGACTAAGCGAGGACAGGGCCGTCAAAACAACATGCAGCAAGCAAACTAATAAATCCACCAAAGAAGAAGCGGCAACAACAACATGTTGGAAAACGACAGCATTTCAGAAGACATGAAATAGATTCGGCGACGCTGATTACGACGTCGTTTTTTATGTACGTTGATGTGAATGTGTCTTTTCCAAGAGATGTGTGAGTTTCCTGTAAGCGTACGTGCTATTTGGTGCTTACTGACTTACGTGTGTGTGTGTGTGTGTGTGTGTGTGTTAATGCGTGCACGCGTGTGTTGTGGTCATGTGCGCATGTTGTGGTGTGTGTGTATGTTTGGGTTGAGTGTGTGTGTGTGTGTGTGTGTGTGTGTGTGTGTGTGTGTTAATGCGTGCACGCGTGTGTTTGTGGTCGTGTGCGCATGTGTGTGTGTGTGGTGTGTGTGTGTATGTTTGTGGTTGAGTGTGTGTGTGTGTGTGTGTGTGTGTGTGTTAATGCGTGCACACGTGTGTTTGTGGTCGTGTGCGCATGTGTGTGTGTGTGTGTGTATGTTTGTGGTTGAGTGTGTGTGTGTGTGTGTGTGTTCCTCTCCCTGCAGTATCATACCGACACGGCTATATAGTCCATTGAATCTGATAACGGTAGCAGATAGCACACTCTTGCCCGTGAGCGGACTTCTTGTTTTCTTGGGTGGGGGGGGTGGGGGGGGTGCGAGAGAGGGGGGATAGCGAGGAAGGATGGAGAGAGGGGTGGTGATGATGTGGGGGGGGGGGGGTGTGTGCGAGAGAGGGGGGATAGCGAGGAAGGATGGAGAGAGGGGTGGTGATGGGGGGGGTGAGTCTGATCGGCTGGCCGGAGGGCATGGGTTGCCGCCTTGCCCCCTCGTAAAAAGGAAATAAATGAGAGACATCGAAAACACAGTCAGACTCATTCTCTCTGAGAGATTGTGCCGGGGATTCAGTGCCAGGGCGGTCTGTCTTCTAGACAGTGGACAACGGAGGGGGAAAATATACGCACCACTAAGACGCAGAGGGGGGGGGCAGCCAGCGAGCTTCCGTGTATGGGAGTCGTGGGAATAGCACATGCTACGACAAATGCATATCATCCATTATATTATACCGCGTACAATGACGTTCTGTATGCACATCGGACATCTGATAGATAGTACAATGATATGCGATCCTGATACATTTATTCGGATGTGTTATTGATTTCATGGAGGCAAATGAAGCATCTTCGAACACGAACGTGACTCTTCGTCGAATCCGATGCAGGCGGACAACGGGTGACGATACAAGGTCACAACGTGAAGGTGTTCGTCCGACTCGAATTCGAATTCGAGCACCCACTCGGGCCGCCCCTTGTTTAGCATAGAACGTGAGCTCTCCAAGCCCGACCTAATTTCTCGCTCGTATGTTTTTTTTCCCGTTGATTCCGCGGTCGACGACGTCACGCGTCTTTTGCGGTGTGATTTTTAAGCGCGGCGGGGTTGCCACGACAACACGATCCTTGACATCCGCGACGCCCGGTTAATTGAGACGAAGCGCCGTCGGTATTTGTCGCGACGCACAACCGCTCGCGTCTTGTTCAGTCAAGCTACTGTGTGTCCTTTGCTTTGTTTCCCCCCCCCACCCCCCCCGGCGGAATTACAGTTCGGCGAAGAATCAAACGCAATCTTTCATACTTTGTTCCTATTCCTATTTCTCTCGCCGGTGAGCCCCGCGACCGTGAAGGTAAGTCCAGCCGGGGGTGCAGCAGTCCGTGTTGAAGTCAGCCTCTTGTCACCAGAAACGTGAGAAACAATGAATTTCCTTGAACGCCGCGTGACAGAGTCGCGCTTTACCGGAGGTGTATTCTCGCCATCGGGTTCGCCTCGCTCACACTGCAAAAACAGCAGCCCCTCACCATGCGCTCACCAGTCAACCCCCCCCCCCCTTACCTTGTATTATATAATGAAGCTAGACACTGTCCTCCAGGTGGACGTACAAGGGAGGAGGTTTCAGGACGAGACCCCCGACCAGACACGGGGCGTGGCCGCCGTTGTGAAGTCACTGAGGTGAAGTCGATGAAACACTCTCGTCTCCGCTTTGTCGATGCGTGGCCATGGCCTCCAAGCCACCCCGACTCAGACAACCCTGATAACCAATCATGTTGACGGCCGTCGTCAAGGAGACGGCTCGGCCGTCAGCGAGTGACGTGGTGTTGGATTAAAACGCTCTCAGTCGTAATCACAAGCAAATGTCAAGTTACTAAACTCGCGCAACAAAATGCACAAATAGATGCCGGGCTATTATGTGTCTTTCTACCTTTTGTTTCAGCATTTACATCAAATTAAGTATTTTTCAGTGGAAATATATTTGCGAATCTCAACATATTTGTGTGATTCTTTTAGACTGTCGACCTTTCTGTGCCCACTGCTTCCAAATGTCACATGTCTCAAAACACTTCGCTAATGCAGCGGAAATATCAAGGATTTTAATCCCATACTCTGTTTCCAGTGAACTTTTGTGATATTTTGATTCAAATTCCAAAACATCCACATCTATCACACCTCCATACATAGACGTTTGTACGCTGTCACATTGTATTCAACATCTATAATTACCATCTATAGTGGTGGTCCTCCGACAGAGCCGGCATGCTGTGTGTGCGCCTTGTACTCCTGAAACAACCTTGACTCCGGTCGACACTGAGGCGCGGGGGGCCTGCGGTGGGAGCCGGGGACCCTGCGGCTTATTATGAACTGTAACGTAGTAAATGTGGAAACTAGATTGGGAGGCAGCGAGCTGTGGCAACACAAGGAAAAAAAAGCCACGTGGATTGACAGCATTGGAAGTTAAATCAAACGAGGCGGGGGTGGGTGGGGGGGGGGGGGGGGCAGGGTTTGCGGGCGGGCGAGTGTGTGGATGTGTGGGCGAGCGGGCGGCGATACAAAACAGTTGAGTGAGATTCAATTGGCTTTTGATCAGCTTTAATGAGAGGTGTTCCCATACCAATTGTGGTGGCGGCGGTGGCGGTGTGTGTGTGTGTGTGTGCGTGTGGTGTGTGTGTGGGGGTGTGTGTTGTTGAATAGGTGACAGGCGGGTTTTCGTCTCTCTCTCTCTTTCTCTCTCTCTCTCTCTCTCTCTCTCTCTCTCTCTCTCTCTCTCTCTCTCTCTCTCTCTCTCTCTCTCTCTCTCTCTCTCTCTCTCTCTCTCTCTTTCGGCTCGCTCTATCACGGTGCGACGGCAACAAACACATTTGAGGTTATTAAGCAGATAATGCCACGTCTGGTTGGAGGGTAAAAGGTGGGAACACAGGAGAATGTTGAGTGAACACATTCAGAAGATTCTAGAATGAACGGGGAAAAAAATGAACCCCGTCTCGGCCCGGGCATCTCTCCTCTGGGGTGGTGGGGGGAGAGTTATTGTTCGGAGTATTTTTCTTCTCCTGCTCCTTTTCCTTCTTCTTCTTCTTCTTCTTCTTCTAACGAGCGAGAGAGAGAGAGAGAGAGAGAGAGAGGGAGAGAGAGCGACAGGGAGACAAGGTGAAAGCTGATTGAACCAAGGATAAGGCGCTGATGGAACTTTTGTACGGCTATCTCTAATTAGGGACGCCTTTGTTTTTTATTCATATTTAGATCGTCGACCTTCGGGCCACCGACGAGGGACAAGCGAGACGCTATAAACATCTCGCTCAAAGGGGACCCTGCAGCGATAAACAGCGGAGGAGACGAGGGAAGGTGCGAGGTGACAAGAGGAGACGGCGAGGAAGAAGAAGAGGAGGAGGAAGAGGAGGAGGAGGAGGAGGAGGAGGAGGAGGAGGAGGTGCCAGGCTGCCAGCCAGAGCCTCGGCATATCAATTGGTGACGGTAGTTTGTGGAGAAATGACTTGGCCCACGGAGATATCTTTTTGAGACGCGGCACGGACAAATGCCGCCATTTTTGGCCTGTTTTTTGGCCAAGCTCATGCATACAAAGGGTTTATGTATGAAAGGTGAAAAGTTCATCGCCTTTTTTTATGTATTTTTGGTTGTTTTGACGTTGGTTATGAACAATTGTAAAATAATTCCATCTTTATACAGTTCATTAAATCCCCACTTAACTAAATTACGCACATTTGAATACTGGCAAATCTTTCCCAATGAATGACAAAAATCATCAGTGAAGCACATAATCCCTTGTGTTTCACTGAACTCCAAGAATTAGCACCATGTTCATTTAATGATAACATGGACGTATATTATTTATATTGATTAAAATCTTGTTCACCATGGCCGAGAATGATATCTTGGAGGGGGTAAATCAGTAAAAAATAGTTTGAGAACACCGGACAGAGAGAGACTTAATGGCTTTCAGCTTTGAGTGTAGGACAGCAGAAGCAAGGCTCTATGGTTTATTATACTGTGTGGGGTTATGTCTGCGCTCCTGTGTGTCTGTATGCTGTGTTTCAACAGATGCTCTCTACGCTGTGGACAAGAACAACGTCTTTGAGGACAATACATTTCTGTTCTAGTCTGTCGATGAGGCTGGCCAGTGATAAAAAAAACATACTTGTTCTCATGAGTAAAAGGTGACGAAGGCAGTCGAACATAAAGTCAGAAAAGAGACAAAACCGTTTTTTTTTGTTGACGTATAACATGCCAGTTCATAATCACACAAAACACAAAATGATACATGCATCAACTAACTGTTTAACAACAGCCCAAATGCTACATTCATTTATTTATTATTATTATTATTATTATTATTATTATTATTATTATTATTATTTTATTATTACTAGCATTATTATTATTATTATTATTATTATTATTATTATTAGCATTATTATTATTAGCATTATTATTATTATTATTATTATTATTATTATTATATTTTAAATTTTTAATGTTTTACCAGGACCAGTGCACACTAATCTACATTTCAGTTTCCACATCAATGTAAGATAGATCATTTAACGAGCTCACACCATCACGCTGGCCAGCCTGCGTCTACTCGGGGCTGCTAACATGTCGGCCGTAAACCCTGTGAGATAACCAGAGGAGCCTGAGAAAATAGGGCAAGAAGGTCTGGTTGGTCTGTGGCAGGCCCACAGCTAATGAGACAGCCGTGGAGGGGAGCGCTCGCCGCTATGTGTCTGATAATGACCAATGATAATGATTTTGCGGACTGACAAATGGAACAACCTAACTACAGGGACAAATAAATATATATATACTGTATATATTATATTATATTTATTCTTCTTTGTCCCTGTCATGTCACTATATATACTATATACTGTATATGTGTGCTGCATTTTTGGATAAATGGTCTTTAACAGAACCCAACAACAAAGTTCTTTACGAAGGGGATGTAACACGGAGACAGTATACACTTTTTTTTTGTACACACAGTACACAATGTGTACAACTAGTTCAATTATATCGTTTAACACACAGCAGCGGGAAATAGGCTGGCTGTCCTATCGTGCACATTGTGTTTTACTGGACTTAATACAAGATCATCGTGGTATAACGTGCACACACAACGGATAATTAGATTATTTTTTAAACGTAACCTTTATTTAACCAGATGAGACACAGCGATACAGGCCTACCTACCACTTGCTATAATCACCAGCGTGATGATGTACAGTCCAGTGGTATAAGTGGGATGTTCCCCAGGGTCAGGGTCAGGTTATGACAGCGAGCGCATCAGACCACCGAGGGTCTCTGCTCAGGGTTTGAGATGAAGAGGACAATCTTCAAGGTTCGAAAGTTGTTGCCTAACGATTTGTGCACCAAGTTGAGATGTGAAATCAACGTTTGGTGGAATAAACATATTATCTGCATGTGTTCATGGCAATGCACGTGGCTATTTTTTTTCCCACCGTGCTGAAAATATTCAAATGCAAATAATAAATTAAAAGTAATAAGAGAACCACATGCGAGCCGTGCGGTGTGCCTGCGCTTCGGACGCCGTGGGAAGCCGTTGACATCCATAGTTAAAAGAAGAACGAGCAAAAAGACACGTGAACGTCATTAAAAGAAATATTTTGTCATTCCAGGACGCCCAGTGCACATCGGGGCATTGGACTCGAAACAACATAACACTGAACTCGAGGCTATGCTCACCGCGGGAGGGGCCCGATTTAGACTCAATGATTGGAGCGATAGACACCCCCCCCCCCCCACACACACACATCTAAGTCCACAGAACAAAGTGGCCACAACAGAAACTAAAAGCATATCGATGCACATAAACACATGTAGATGAAGTCAAACCCACCCCCCGCCCCATTGCACGTCTAAGTAAAGCGCACGGAAAAAAGGAAGTAAAAAAAACACGTCACTTTCAGCATCTCCAACCACCAGATAAATAACGAAACCACAGTTCCAGCATGGAAAGCTCCTCCCCTCCCTGACGAGCCCCTCCCCTCCCCCGACAAGCCCCTCCCCTCCCATATCAGGCCCTGCCTTCCCCCCACAAGCCCCTCCCCTCCCCCGTCGAGCCTGGGCTCAGATGCTTTCCTGCGGGAAAAGAAGTAAGGAAGGAAGTCCAGAGAGAGTGATGCTGTGAGAGGAACAAACATTCCTCTGAGCGAAGGCACCATTTTCTTCCTCGCCCAGGAAATCTGCTTCCAATTAGCCACAGGTACTGTAAGTCTGCTTGTTAGAGACAAAGTCCTCACCCCGTGACGGCTGCTCTCCACTATACCACCAATTTGAAAGTCGTGGGGGGGGTGGGGGGGGGGGGGGGGGGGGGTCCGGTTTCGGTGGTCCACGCTAGCCAACTGAGGACATGCCCTGCAGGGTGCCGCCCACATGAAGACATTGCGAGCTATCATTATCCTCCGCTTTCCCTTCACATCCCATTGGCCGTTCTTTACCTCAAACCCCATTGGTCGCTCTTGACCCCTCAAATCTCATTGGCTGTTGGCGGCGTCTTCGGCGATCTCAGTCTCAGTCGCCCCTACGTGACACGAGGCGGGGCCCCTTAATGTTCCAACCTGTTTGGTTGTTTGGATGTTATCCAGACTCTATGGGGAAAGGGGATGGGGGGTTGTCTGGATGCGGTGTCTTGAGACCCCCCCCCCCCACCCACACTGCACGACAATCAGAGCTGACTTGGAGCCTCAACACAGCACGCCGGGTTGTTTTTCTGCCGTCTGGCGGTATAGTGCACAAGGTTGTCGCCGTTCCCACACTCCCTGGGGCGTCCCACCGGTCTCACTGCCCCCCCACTGCTTCTTAATGATTCGATACGTTCCTCCGATCCCTGTGGTCTAACATGACACACAATTAACCACCCCGACCGGCAAAATCAACGAGCACAATTTGGAATGAAACCGTTTAGTGTTTTCAATCGCAAGGCAGCGAGGAAAAGACAGCGCGGTGAGGTTTGTAATTCCGTGACAGTGTCACCCCCTTTGGCAATTTCTCATTTCATTTTAATTAACTTGTTTTTGTGAATCCTATGTCACAGAGAACGTCACCGCTCTGCACGCCACGTGAACCACGGACAGCATCCGTCGCCGCCTCATGTCCACAACATGCGTATGTCTGAAGAAATCCCGCCTGCAAATCATGTGCCAGCCATTAGCTTTAGCGTTTGGGGAACGCAAGTCAGAAGAGACGTGTGCATTTTTGTTTTGTTGTGTGTGTGTGTGTGTGTTGTTGTTGTTGTTGTTGTTGTTGTTGTTGTTGTTGTTGTGTGTAACCGGGTTCGTGTTCGCCGGCAAACTGAAACAAACTCAAAGGGCAATGCGTCTGGGAGCCGAGAAGCCCACAGTGTGACCGGTTCGACTTGGTTTTTAATGGTCTTTCGTGCACACAGTGTGCGAACAGCCTCACAGACTCGATCCTTGAGGAACTATCGGTGTATTCATTAGGTGCCGGGGAAAATGGAAGCCCCCCCTCTGTTTGCCCCCCACCCCCGAGCAATTTAGGCGGGAGAGTACTTTCCAACACTGACACGCCGGCAAGAAAACGCATCAAATATGCCTTCGTTTTCTTTTTGCTTTGTTTAAGACGATCATCTTAAGGATTATTTAATATTCTGCTGTTGGTGCAATTAATGAGTGGCACGATAATAACATCATTTCCATGTCACCATGGCGACACAGAGTGAGAACTGAAGGTAATTTAATACGTTGTTTTCATCATGCGGTTAAAGATTGAAAATAAATTAATTGTCTATCACCTGGAAATAGATTGTGTATGTCGTATATAACCGCGGGGAAGCAAGGTGAAGATTCCCATTTCACGGTAACTTTAAGGAACGACATCAGAATCACAATCAGAAACAGAATCTCTTTATTGCCGTCGGCGGTTGCTAACATTGAACCATTGGATCAGAGAGTAATAACAGAATTTTTTCAGAAGTTTCATAGTTTCCCATCGTCGTCAAGCTTCGTTCTTTGTTCAGGTTCCTCACAATCTTGCAAGTCTGCCAGCGCTCTGTTCATCCTCTCGATTTCTCACTGCAACAGAATCACATGTCGGTCATCCACTTGTATGCGACGCGCAGCGAGTGGAGTCGACGGCCGTTGTTTTTTTTGGCAGCGTATTTCCATGTGTTAACGCAAACCGAATTCACAAGTTATCCCCCCGTTCTTGCAATGCAGACCCCAAAAAAAAAACGGTTTTTAATCAAAATCAGATGAAATCCTATCCGAGCGGAAACCCATTTCATAGCGAACACTTTTAAGTATGTCGACCGTTACACTGGAAGTCGCGGCGATGGACCGGGTTGAGAATTAAATGTTCCTCGTCCGCGGGCGCTTGCAATCCCTTCTGTTCGGAGCCTGTTTAAAGGTGACAGAAGCTGGGCGCAGCGATGCCTGTCTCTGCGCCATCAGGAGGATGGATCGGGGGTTGGCACCCGGACCCCCCCGCTTCCTGGTCGCTCGCTCTGTCCTGCTTGCCTATCAGCGCCGGGGTGCCCCGCTGCTGGGGACAGATAGGGAGGTGGTTGACTTACCCAGCAGCTGCCCAGCGACTTCAGACAAGCCTGAGTTCACAAAGTCACAGACCTGCCTGCGTGACTCTTATATGTATTGTATGTATCACGCTTTTGGGGGGCTATGAAATTTGTAGGGGTGGTGACAAAAAATAGGATAAAACAAAAGTAAACTGAGTGGGCCTAAATGGGTTCCTGTTTTCTAATGTGGTCTTGATGTATGAGACTATTACGTTGTGTTTGTTCTGGGACACTGGGAAATGTCCCTCCGGGAGAGTGATTGCATGTGTTGTAATAACCTTAACTCAATGAGCACCAAGAGTGTTTTTAAAAAATATGAGCAAATACATGTATTTATATTGTATGAACGCAGAACACATTTGTGATCCAACTGGAAACCTTGAACGTCTGTGTTCTCGTTTCATTTCACAGAATTCAAGAATTTCAATATGTATTTATATATGTATATGTTTACCGTATGATATTAGTGTTGGGAGTTGTGGATGTATTAGTCTTGTGAGCCAGTAACTTTCCACTCTGCCGTGTGGCCTGCGTGACTCGTTAGCCGTTTGGCCCGCGTGACTCGTTAGCTTCACTCTTATCTGTTGGCCCTCGGAGGCCTCTGAGACGCACTCGCTGGTGTTGTTTGTCGTCGAACGTGGGAACGTGTTGACCTTGCTGGCCCTGCTTCCTGGGCTGGTGGTCTGGGGGATAGGGACGGGTGCATCTCCATGTGGGTCACGTGAGGCCGTGGTATCCCTGCTTCACAAGTTAACCGTCTGTCTGGTCTGTTACATATCCACGTGGGGCCTGGTGTCCTGGCTTCTCTGGATTGGCTGTCTGGGGGGTTGGGGACGGAAGGGTCTCCATGTAAGGCCTTGTTGTCCCTGCTCCCTGAATGGCCGTCTGAGAGGCGTCTGTATGTCTGCTTCCCAAGATGATTTGTTGTGTCTACATGTAAATGCTCCTCTGTTCTTCCCATCCCAAAATGTATATCTGCTCTATGTATCTGAATAAACTTTGAATCATTCCGAGTGATACCTTGAGACAGTTTTCACTGTAGAAGAGTGTGCCACTTTAAACAAAGGTAAAGAAGAACATGGCTTCTTCTCCTACCCAAGGAGAGGGGACAGATGGTGCTGCCAATCATTATCCCATCGATGATCACGTTTCTGATGGAGTCTGCCTCTGATATTCTGTCATCTGCACCACCACTAACTATGAAAGGAAACGTGCAATATATTGGCTATTTCCTTATTAAAGGCTTTCATTATTTATATATGCCAGATTCATGGATCCACAAACTGTCCAAATTGCTAAATGATGTACTGCTTGAAGGTCCTGGGCTGATTCCCACCTGGGACCCTGTTGATTCTGGGGTGCCCAGGTGGGTGATCTCCCGGTGTTTGCATGTTCTCCCCGTGCTCCGCGGGGTCTCCTTAAGGAGTAAAAGAACCCCAATTAAAAAAACATGTGAAGATCGCCTCTCCTGTCCACATCCCTGACCAAGATGTGGATGTAAAAACCTGGAGCTGTTGGTCCCCGGGCGCCGTCAAAATGGCTGCCCGCTGCTCCTGGCTGGCCCTGGAGGAGCAGCAGAATGGATGGGTCAAATGCAGAGGTCATGCGTGTGTGTGTGTGTTTGGCGGCCACCACTTCCCGCTGTGTGTTGTGTGACCACTACATGTGTGGATTAATAAAGATCTTCTTCTTAAACTGCATCCAGCATGTAGTCCATTCCATATTTCCCCTTCCTCCTTTTGCTCCAATGGTTTTACAACATAATGTGTCTATTTGCTTTTCGATATGCAGTATATATTTTGGATTTCCTTTTACTCGTTTTGCCGTTTTGCCGTTTATCTATTCACCACTTACAACTAATATATATATACTGTATAACTCCACTTTAAGAGGCCTTCGAGGGGACTCCCAAGCCACACACGTGAAAGCTGAAGAGAAGGCATTGTGTTCGTGCCTCTGCAGTGCATTCTGAGTTAGCTGTGGACAGAGCGAACCATATTGTGTTCAGAGTGTGAAGAGTGTTTGTGTGTTTTGTCATTTGAGGAGAGCACCTTATCGCTGCAGGACTGCGTGCCGTGGAAGGGGAAGTCAGGGTTCCCACAACCTCTACGACACATGAAATTCGAGGACTTCTCAAGGACTTCCCGGGCCCCAATTCCCCTCAAATTCAAGGACCCAACGACGTGGCGTACTTTGAGACACGGATCAAGGTTAATTACCGCTGCAACACTGAGAAGTTTTATAATGAGAACTAGCAGGCTTTACCGAAGCTGACAGACAACAATTAAAAAGAGAGAGGCTTGAATGTGCGAACAATTCTCAATTATGCTCTCGCCTATTTACTAACGTCAAAGGGGTACGCTGAGATATGTTAATTTGCAATTGCATGACTTACTAAGATTCAGACAAGTCATTTAATTCCAAATTCATCATTGTGCATCCAGAGGGAGAGTTTGCCGGGTTAGCGTCGCTGCTCTCTCTGCGTAAACTACCCAGACAGACGGCGGCGCAGAACAGCCGACGATATAACTGCGCCGGCGGCACGTCGCAGGTAGCCTACATTTTTTTGCACAGAAAATAGTGCAGAACGATCTATTTGTTTGTCGACAAACTACCGTGTGGCTACCGGCGCTCGTTTTTTAAATAAGCAACTGTTCAGGAAGGCATTAGAAATCTTTGGAAAGTAATTAAAAGTGTATTCCCCACATGAACTGGAGCTAGGTTAATGGAACGCCCCGAGTCAATGGAAGCAGCTAATGGAGAGCAAAACGCTAACCGGGTGAATTCTCCTTCTGGATGCATGAATTTGGACGACTCGTCTGAATCTGGGCAAGTCAGACGAATGCAAATTCATAGACATCACAGCGTGCTCCTTTAAGTAACATCCAAACAGCCAACGGTACAAAAAAACTTCAATTTTTGCACAAAATATATGAATTCAAGCACTTTCAGTGACCCATTTATGTATCTTCACAAAAACTTTCAAGGACTTGATTTAAAATAAAGAAATCAAATTCACAAACATTCAAGGATTTCTAGGAGCCGTGGGAAGTGGACTAAGGTTGTCTGCATGTCTGCATAGGTGCATGGGCCCCTCGACTGAGGTCCAGATTCAGGTCCCACTGTGTGTGTGTGTGTTTGTGTGTGTCTGTGTGTGTGTGTGTGTGTGTGTGTGTGTGTGTTTGTGTGTGTGTTTGTGTGTCTGTTGTGCGTGGCTTGGCTATAATGGGTGTCGGTTTGTGTCTGTGGTGTGTTTCTGTGTATTATGTGCTCTAGTGTTTAGTATTCTGTGTGTGTGCGTGTGTGTATGTGTGTATATGCGTGTGTGTATGTGTGTGTGTGTGTGTGTGTGTGTGTGAGAGAGAGGGAGAGAGAGTGTGTGTGTGTGTGTGTTCTCACGTGTCTAACACAATAAAAAAACACTTAAACATCATCACTCACGCCTCACCCCCCACCCACCGACACACACACACACACACACACACACACACCGACACACACACACACACACACCACAGCTCTTCTCACTGAACCGCCTCTCAGGGTGAGGCTGAGCAACGTCTCGGCGTCGGACTCAAACGCGTCGATTATTGCCTCGTCCTTCGTACTCCAAACTTTCTGGAGTAGAACCACGGACTGCGAGCGGCGTCTGTGCAGAGCCATCCCAGACCTTGACGCACGCTTTCTCTTTGCGGTTCAATTTCCACCCCCCCCCCCCCCCCCCCCCCCCCGCCTGGTTCTATTCTCCATATTTAATCTTAAGCAAGTCTGGTGCAACAAAAAAAAAAAGCACGAGGACATAATGGCCTTTGTGCTTCATTCAAACTGAATTCATCAAGGTTTAATGTTAAGGCTGCATTACCCCCACGACAAAGAAATGTAGTCTGCTTTAACAAGAGGCCCAGGTGGCCTGGGCTTCACCTTTTCGCTGTGTCACCAAGACAGGCGAACCGACAGCGAGACAGAACGACAGGAGAGAGACGGACGGACGCGGCTTTGGTAGAAATTCAATTTTGCAAGGTGTCAGATAACACATTCTCCGGGCGTGACTTCGGAAAGGGCAGCGGACTGCTTTAATCTCAGAAGCGGTTGACGGTACTTTTTGTGGCATACATGGCATCTCTCAAAAAGGGAGCAACTGCGTTCAAATAATTTCAAATCGACAAATTTGTGGGAGAGTCGAGGATTCGGGAATGATTCAGACAAGACGCGCGCACGCACACACACACACACACACACAGACACACACCCACACACACACACACACATATAGGACACTAGCTAGAGTGGGAGAGAGGGAGCGTGTGAGAGAGAGAGATAGAGAGAGAGAAAGGGAGAGAGAGAGAGAGTGAGCGAGGGAGAGCGAGAGAGAGGGGGAGAGAGAGCAAGACAGAGCAAGAGAGAGAGGGAGAGGGAGGCAGACAGAGCAAGAGAGAGAGGGAGGGAGGGAGAGAGAGAGCGAGCAAGACAGAGCGAGAGGGAGAGAGAGAGCGAGCTAGACAGCGCGCAAGAGAGAGAGAGAGAGGGAGGGAGAAAGAGGGTGAGCGAGAGCGAGAGCGAGCGAGATGGCAATATCGTAATGACTAACATCATTTTGGAGCAGTGCAAGCCGCAGGGGGTTGTACTCAGGAGGGTACGGGTCTCTCTCCCCCAGCAGCAGCAGCAGCAGCAGCAGCAGCTGGTGCTGGTGCTGATGCTGATGCCGGTGCGCACGCCGCAGACAACAGTGCATCGGATGGGCCGGCTTCCAGGATACAGTAGACGGCAGGGGGCCCGGCGCCATCCGTCAGTCAGAGAATTATCAAATGGGACAGTGACTTATGGTCCGGAGTAGGGCCTTTGTCT
>PIJE02000903.1:113641-136141 GCA_002895965.2 Coryphaenoides rupestris | reverse complement strand
CTTCGCTTTCTTGTCTTGGGGGAACCGGGCGAGCTAATTAGCCATAATATCAGCAACCAAACTCTCCCCCCGCTCTCTCTCCCTCTCTCTCTCTCTCTC
This sequence comes from Coryphaenoides rupestris, assembly GCA_002895965.2. Taxonomy (NCBI): domain Eukaryota; kingdom Metazoa; phylum Chordata; class Actinopteri; order Gadiformes; family Macrouridae; genus Coryphaenoides; species Coryphaenoides rupestris. The sequence continues at coordinate 136,042 of PIJE02000903.1, read as the reverse complement.
TCTCTCTCTCTCTCTCTTCCTCACCCCCCCCCCGCTCTCGTCGACACACACCGCTGGCCCTAATTGACTGCTATGAGTGTGGAGGGGGTTTAGTGCTCCTCACAGAGAAAGGGAAGCAAGCTGTACCTGGCTGATTGTGTGGTTTAGGGGGGGATGTGTGTGTGTGTGTGTGTGTGTGTGTGTGTGTGTGTGTGTGTGTGTGTGTGTGTGTGTGTGTGTGTGACATTGCATGGAGCACATTCCTTTTCACGGGAGCCCTTCCCAATGTCACACTTTTTTTTAAAAGCGGATCAACTGAGTATCTTCCAGACATCTGTAATGGCCCCAAGGAGAGAAATCATGTAGATATGACTCTATACTCTATATGAGGACTGAGAAAATAGGGAGACGCGTTTTAATATTTATAATAATCGAGGATTCTTGATGGAATCCTCCTCCACAGAGCATATTTAAAGGCAAGGGATATTTGTGATTTAACTTTACTTTGTTTTATTGTGACAACAAGTTAATTATATTTCGGTATCAAAGTGATTCACTCAAGATGAATAACAGGATAATTTGTTTGTGCATTAGTTCATTCTGATCGGATCCTTCTGTGGGATATATTGATTCCTGCTTATTTAATCAAGCCACGCACGCTCTGCAATAGCATTACACGCCGCCTTTGCCGATGTCAATTATTTAGAAAGAATTTACATGCAGTTTTGATCTTAATTAATTCCTCGTAAGATAGCTCCGTGCTGCAATGACGAGAACATAATTGTATGCTAAATATTCCGTTTTTATCTGGAGATTCTGAGAAAGTGATGTTGTTATCTTGGGAATATGGGATTTGCGTGGGCATGTGTGTGTGTGTGTGTGTGTGTGTGTGTGTGCGTGTGTGTGTGTGTGTGTGTGCGTGCGCGTGTGTGCGTGTGCGTGTGGCCGTCAATAGGCTAATAGGTTTAACAACATCCTTCGGCCAGTGACAGAATGAACCGGCGTTTGGCCAATGACCTCAGTTCATTCCCAGCACCACAATGAAGCCTGCTGGTTAATATCCAAACCGTGGCATAAATTACAATCCTCTTGACACCAACTCCATCGCTACACACATTAAGATATCGATCATGACTTATTATGCAGACCAGATAACACGGGGAAACGGGGGGGGGAGATAAGGAAGTGGTCACGGTCTCTGTGGAGAACGGAGGATATTGAAAACAAACATCTTTTTGATGGAGGTGGGATTGGGCAGTTGACTTCTGGTGCTGATTTAGATGATTCATCCATTTTTAAATGGAATTTGATGGAAACCAATCCCCCCGTGTGAGTCCTCCAAGTACCTCCATCCGCCACCGCCGCCCCACCCACTACCCCCGCCTCCACCCCCTGACTCCGACAACAAGGGGGGCTCCCCAGCTCTCCGTCAATCAATCTCAAGTGGTCCATGCACATATGCGGGAGCTTCTGGGTGTGTGTGTGTGTGTGTGTGCGTGCATGCAAATGGCCCACGCTCGGTTCCATCAATATCTGCATGCATGTGTGTATGTATGTGTGTGTGTGTGTGTGTGTGTGTGTGTGTGTGTGTGTGTGTGTGTGGTGTGTGTGTGTGTGTCCGAGTGTGTGTGTGTCCGAGTGTGCGCGTATGTTGTTTATGTTCTAGTGCCCCTCACTGAATCAAACCTCCCGATGTCCGAGACGGACAGAATGAAAAATAAAGAGAGAGAGAGACATCTTTGTACATATGTGGCTTTGGCAATAATGTTGCGATAACGTTCATGCCAATAAAGCTTTGTTGAATTGAATTGAGAGAGAGGAGAGAGAGGAGAGTGAGGAGAGTTAGAGGGAGAGAGAGAGCGAGAGAGAGAATGAGAGAGATAGAGAAAGGAGAGGGAGAGAGGGGAGAGAGAAGAGTGAGTTTAATGAAGAGAGAGAGAAGAGAGAGAGAGAGAGAGAGAGGAGAGAGAGAGAGAGAGAGAGGAGAGAGAGGAGAGAGAGAGAGAGAGAGAGGAGAGTGAGGGAGAGAGAGAGAGAGAGAGAATGAGAAGAAGAGAGAGAGAGAGAAAGGAGAGGGAGAGAGGGGAGAGAGGGGAGCGAGACAGAGGGAGAGAGAGGCAGAGAGGGAGAGGCAGAGAGAGAGGGACAGTGAGACTGCACGTGTGCAAGAGAGAAAGAGGGTCATAGACAGAGAGGGAGGGAGAAAGAGAGAGAGAGAGAGAGAGAGAGAGAGAGAGAGAAAGAGAGAGAGAGAGAGGAGAGAGAGAGAGAGAAGAGGAGAGAGAGACTAAGAGAACAAGACAGATGAAGAAAAGTTGAGTAGTATGGGAGTGTTCACACGGGACCTTTCCTTACCTCTGGGGAGGTGGGGGGGAGGGGCGGGGTGGAGTCCGGGGCATTACACAGAGAACAGGCTGAGATGAATATGAGCGCCGCATGGATTGCCGCGTGGCCCCTGGGGGCCTCCGGCATCGCGGGGAATACTGAGGACCAGGATAGAGGCAATCACCGCATAACCAAACACACACAGAGCCAAGCAGGAGCGAGCCAAGGGCCACCTGGAGACACAGAAACACTCTGCCTAGTGAGCTGTTCTACACGCTTTGTAGTAGTAGTAGTAGTAGTAGTAGTAGTAGTAGTAGTAGTAGTAGTAGTAGTAGTAGTAGTAGTAGTAGTAGTAGTAGTAGTAGTAGTAGTAGTAGTAGTAGTAGTAGTAGTAGTAGTAGTAGTAGTAGTAGTAGTAGTAGTAGTAGTAGTAGTAGTAGTAGTAGTAGTAGTAGTAGTAGTAGTAGTAGTAGTAGTAGTAGTAGTAGTAGTAGTAGTAGTAGTAGTAGTAGTAGTAGTAGTAGTAGTAGTAGTAGTAGTAGTAGTAGTAGTAGTAGCAGTAGTAGTAGTAGTAGTAGTAGTAGTAGTAGTAGTAGTAGTAGTAGTAGTAGTAGTAGTAGTAGTAGTAGTAGTAGTAGTAGTAGTAGTAGTAGTAGTAGTAGTAGTAGTAGTAGTAGTAGTAGTAGTAGTAGTAGTAGTAGTAGTAGTAGTAGTAGTAGTAGTAGTAGTAGTAGTAGTAGTAGTAGTAGTAGTAGTAGTAGTAGTAGTAGTAGTAGTAGTAGTAGTAGTAGTAGTAGTAGTAGTAGTAGTAGTAGTAGTAGTAGTAGTAGTAGTAGTAGTAGTAGTAGTAGTAGTAGTAGTAGTAGTAGTAGTAGTAGTAGTAGTAGTAGTGGTAGTAGTAGTAGTAGTAGTAGTAGTAGTAGTAGTAGTAGTAGTAGTAGTAGTAGTAGTAGTAGTAGTAGTAGTAGTAGTAGTAGTAGTAGTAGTAGTAGTAGTAGTAGTGCAGTAGTGGTATCGCCAGCTTCTCAGCTCAGCTGCTCTGTGGAGGACCATCGTGTGTACGGAAGTGGAGAGCGTTGCACTGCGCTCTCTCCCTCTGGTTATGTAAGGGCGATGGTGTGCCGACTGCCTCCTACCAGCCACCTCCTCCTCCTACCAGCCACCTCCCTCCTCCTCCTCCTCCTCATTCTTATTATCTTCCTCATCCTCTTTGATCTTCCCCCAATGGTTATTTTCTCCGCCCTCAAGTAGGGTTTAACCGTGTTAAATGTCAGCTGACTTTTGCCACCGCAATGCGAAGCGGCTCCTTGTTACACCATCACGATGTACGCACGGTCATCATCGATTGTGCGTTAGTTATTTTAATAATTCAACAGCATTATCCGTGTTGATCATCACCACCGGCTCAACGGAGACGATGGACTCGGGTCGGATGTGTTTGTGATTTTGCTGGGAGGTTTTGAGGGGCCGTTCTGTGGGAGAGCCATGTGTGAATATAAATGATACGCCAGCAGTAGTTTGGGTGGTTTGGTGGGGTCAGTGGAGCCCAGACACACACCACACACACACACACACACACACACACACACACACACACACTCAGATGCAAGTCAATATCTCTCTGGTTGGCAACTTTCACTTCTGCACGAGAAACATTTTAGCATATTCAACCGTGATCAACGTGATAGGCTCGTGACTTCGCACGAGCTGCAGGTGGAAAAAACTACGGCGGGAAATTATATCAGGGTGTCAGTTTATTGACTGATATTTTAATGTGTGATAATATAGCAAGAATAGATACATGAGTCGAAAGCACCGTCAGGTGAATTAAAGAGAAGACAGCAACAGTATCACGATAACTGTCGTGCACCAGCGTCAAATCGGTCCTCGCACACACACACACACTCTCACACACACAACCAAACACACACACACACACATGCACACACATACATACATGCATCCCCTCTCCATCATCAAAACCACCGAGACTATCACTACATCTCATAACCAACCCCCACCACCCCATCCCCCCCAACATACATATGCCCACACACACACACACACAGCTTCACAACCACCCCTTTCACCAACCCCTCTGAGCCCCATTCCTCCTCCACCTCCTCCTCCTCCTCCTCGTCCACCACCTCCTCCTCCTCCTCCACCTCCTCCTCCATCCATCAGGCTGAGTAATGCCCTCTAGGTCAGGGAGTCACCCCGCAGCTGTCTGGGGGGGCCAACACTGATCACACACACACACACACACACACACACACACACACACACACACACCGTCATTCTGCACAGGGGACACGGTCATCCATTTTATGTACTGTCTCCTCGCACCATGCACTCAGACGCAGAGTGCCACGCAGCGCACGCTAGGCCAGAGTACAATACAGGACAGTACCAGACAGTACAGGACAGGACAGTACCAGACAGGACAGTACATTACAGTACCAGACAGTACAGTACAGGACAGTACGGACAGGACAGTACATTACAGTACCGGACAGTACAGGACAGTACCAGACAGGACAGTACAGGACAGTACCAGACAGGACAGTACATTACAGTACCAGACAGTACAGTACAGGACAGTACCAGACAGTACAGTACAGGACAGTACCAGACAGTACAGTACAGGACAGTACCAGACAGTACAGTACAGGACAGTACCAGACAGGACAGTACAGGACAGTACCGGACAGGACAGTACAGGACAGTACAGGACAGGACAGTACAGGACAGTACCAGACAGGACAGTACAGGACAGTACCAGACAGTACAGTACAGGACAGTACCAGACAGGACAGTACAGGACAGGACAGTACAGGACAGTACAGGAACAGGACAGTACAGGACAGTACCAGGACAGGACAGTACAGGACAGTACCAGACAGGACAGTACAGGACAGGACAGTACAGTACAGGACAGTACAGAATAGTACAGGACAGTACAGTACAGTAGCTCCGGAGGTAAGAGCGGTTGTCTGGCAACCAGAAGGCTACCAGTTCGATCCCCGGGCTCCTCCCCCTCCTAGCTAAGTGTGGAGGTGTCCCTGAGCAAGACACCACCTAACCCTAACTGCTCCTGACGTGTTGGTTGTTACCTTGCATGGTTGGCACCGCCGTCGGTGTATGAATGGGTGAATGTGAGGCAATACTGTAAAGCACTTTGGATTAAAGCGCTATATAAATGCAATCCATTTACCATTTACAGTACAGTACAGCCTGGGAGGTTGTGTTGTTGTGTTGTTGTGTTGTTGTGTTGTTTGGCTGTAGGATGGCAGGACAGAGCACTAGTGGCAGTTCCTGCCTATAGCCATAGCTTGATTAGAGGGGAGTTAAGGCACAACCGCCATTCCCACCGGAGATGCAAGGCACCCACGACAGCTTAATAAAAGCTTGAGAAAAAATGCTATGTTCTTAGTAGTTATAATATTCACGTCACACACACACACACACACACACACACACAGCAGACTGTCAAAAAAGATCTAACACATGCAGGCTCATAAAACATCTGACAGGCAATTAGATTGTTTGCCAAATGGAGCAAGAATTTGTATTACGTGGACGGATTAATCAATAATGAAGCAAATCATAAATAGTACTAATTATAAACAGGAACAACTTTCAGCATTTTTTTTTCTCCCACTCGCTCACTGGTGTCGTTGTAAACTATAAGTGTGGATTTATGTGTTAAATCCCGCGGATGAAGTACATATTCGTGGAGCCAGTGGTGTAGCACTCATCGTGACACATACGCATACACACACACACACTCGCACGCACACAAAGACACACACACACACACAGACACACAGACACACACTATTGTCAAGAATATTGTGTGATAAAGATTAAGAATATGGTGTTTTTCAATCAGTCAGTTCTTTGTCGTTTTTTTTCTTTTAACATTACTGAACACTTGACTCAACGCTAATCTTGTGTTTATGTGATTTCCTTCCTTCAAGTCCTCAATGCTGATGAAATCATTAGAATGCAATGTCTCTTGCATACACACATAATGTTGATTTCTGTGTGTGTGTGTGTGTGTGTTTGTGTGTGTAGGCCTTATTATTCTGTGTTTGTTTCCCATCATCCGTGGCGGTAATTAACCGTTTTGAAAATGCACATGTTATATTTTGTTACGTTCCATTTACCGTGAATATGTTTAATAGTGTTCTGCATTCACCTTCTGGAGCAAGCACCTTGCGCTTTAGGCAAAACACTGCATTTATCAGTTCACAGTTCAGCAGTAGGGTGCGTCCCACAACTGCAACCCCAACAATGAGCATTGATTTTACATAAAAGCTGCTGTATGATGTATTAGAAAGAAGTATCCTTCGCCTAGGCTCCTAACCCCCTAATGATATATTAAAGGCCTTTTTTGTTAATTGTATAAAATGTTAATGTCCTGAGGACCCCCTCTGTTCTCATAAATACACACTGCCCTTACATTAAGAGCCGTATGACATCATTACTCAACAATTATACTGCCATTTGTCATTTTGGGGCCATTAAATTATACATGCTCTCACAACGAAACAGATAATGGTTGTAAATGGTGGTCTTGTTGCCGGAGGGGACAAATCTGTCCTGCAACCACACATAAAACAATCATCTAAATTGTAAATGTAAATGTAAATGGCGTAATCTACGTCGGTCCACCGTCCCCCCAAATTCATGGTGTGGGTCTTGGCTACAGCATAGAAAAAAAAACACCATCGTAACAGGAGTTAGTGAAATGATAGAATGTAATAGCACAGAGCAGGATGGAAGAGGAACAACCAAATATAGTGGGAAATATCCAAATATAGTCCCTATACTCCTCTACCTCTAACCCCAATACTCGATTCCTTTAAAAAAAAAAAAAACACCCAAAACAACAACAGTACCATCCCCAATCGCCAGGGGGAGATGTTGGCTACTGGAACACATGGACGTGGACGGAGGGGAACGATCCACCTCTTGCGCTGCGTTTTGTGTTTTTGTTCCCAGAGAAGAGAAGCCGTGAGATCCCACCCAGTGTCAGCTTGATTCAGTCACACTGAAGTGGATGGGAATTCATCCAACGTCTCCTCTTTGTTTTCTGTGATGATGATTTTTTTTTTTTTCTTGCTTCCATAGGCCTAGTATCAATTACATTTGAAATGACAGCTGTGTGATAATTAGATCCAATAGCACATTTCATTCCCCCCCCCCCCCCCCCCCCCGTTGCATTCCCTTCACTTGGTTTGCAAGTAATCCATGGAGGCCGTACTATTGGGCTATCTGTCATCAGTTAGGATTTCTTCATGTGTTCATTACAGGGCGGTTGGTGGGGAATTAAGAAGTCTGAAAGGGCATGACGCAATTGTATATTTAAGACCGAAATGTGAGGGAGTGAATGATGAAAAAGTGAAGACATTGGAACTAATAGTCTCGTCGTGAGTCAGTGATGGGTAAGGTGTGGCTCTCTCACACGCATCGTGCACCTTAAGTTATAATAATAAAATAAACAAGTGTTAAACCAATAGCTGATTATAATGTAACTCTCTCTTGATATGCAGACAGACAGACAGACAGAAATGCAGTCATGAGACAGATATAAATAGACAGACAGACAGACAGACAGACAGATAGATAGAGAGGGGTGCATGTGAAGTCAACCCAAATGCGCGCAGAGGCATTGCGTCACCCTCTCCTTTAACTCTTCACTCTACATTGTTGTCTTTAGCTATGGGCATCCTTCACTTGCACGACTCATTCATATTCATATAAGAAACATACAGAACCCCCCTCCCCCCCCCCCCCCACCACCTTTAATATCAAACTGATGAAATGGTTGCGTCAAGGCCATCTTAAATCAGGCCTACCGTAACGCAATTTCATCATGAATTCAATTCAAAGGGAGCTGTATTCAAAGGCTATGACCCTTATTGCCACTCACACTCAGTGCTCTGCATAAGTAGACCTGTAACGCCCATGCTGCATTGTAGTTTGTCCAAATGTTCATTTGATGAACAACAACAACAATAATAATATTAATCGTCAAAATAATAATAATTATTATCATTATAATAATAATATAATAATAATAATAATAATAATAATAATAATAATAATAAGGGGAGAGAGAGAGAGAGAGAGAGAGAGAGAGAGAGAGAGAGAGAGAGAGGAAGGGAGGGGGGGGGGACAGTAGAAGAGACACTTTACGGGCTGTTTAAACAGGGCCATGCAGGCTGGTGCTGGCGCGCTGGCTGGCGTCGCGACGGACCAATCAGGTGCCGTCGCGCCCCGCTCCCGGAGAAGCCCATTGGCTGGGAGGGAAATAAGTTGCGCGTAAAACCAACCCCCTTTCCCACACTCGCTCCACACAAGCCGAGCTGCGAACATCCTTCACTTTGGCTGCTTTGGTAGTGCAGGAGAGGAGTGAGTGCGCGCAATCCAGTATATAGAATACGCACGGTTTTTGCCTTCATTTATACAACAAAAAAAGAAGTTGTGCGTATTCGTCGGGGGGTGGGGGAGGTGTGTGGGTTTACTTCATGGTCTTCTCGCATGGAATCATGTTTCCTTTTAGGACTTTATTTTTGTAGAGATCTAGCAGCTGGCGAAGTACACTGAAAGAAGAGTTGGCTATATGCGCATCGGCTCCTGTCTGGCGATGATGGTTGCGCTGTCGCCAAAACCCCTAGTAGGCGGACGGCGGAGAAGTGGTTAAAAAAAATAAATAAAATAAACCATCCGACGCTGCATGGATCAGATGGCTGGGACACTTCTGGGGACTGAAGCACCACTGTGTCCCGCTGACTGCAGCCACCGGAGAGGATTTTCCAACAACTTGTGTGGGCTTGAAAACGTTTCGCCTGCCGTATTTACGCGGACACCACCACCACCACCACCACCACGGGATTCTGGAAATGCCCGTTTCTGTTAAGAAAAAGGAATAACACAATAGAAATAGCTTTCATCTCTGCACAGGTGCACTTCAGAACGAGCGTGGAGATGATTTGTTGGGTGCTACTCCTGCTCTCCAGCCTGCACGGAGCGCTCTCCCAGCTCCACTACTCGGTTCCAGAGGAGCAGGAGCCGGGCTCGGTGGTTGGGAATATCGCGGAGGATTTAGGACTCGACATCACGAAACTTTCCGCCCGTCGCTTCCAGACGGTGCCCAGCTCCCGCACTCCGTATCTGGAAGTGAACCTGGAGAACGGGGCGCTCCTGGTGCAGGAGAAGATCGACCGCGAGGAGATCTGCAAGCAGACGATCCCGTGCCTCTTGCACCTGGAGGTGTTTCTGGAGAACCCGCTGGAGCTCTTTCGCGTGGAGATCGAGGTGATGGATATCAACGACAACCCGCCCGGTTTCCCGGAGACGGACATCAGCGTGGAGATATCGGAGAGCGCCGTTCCCGGGACGCGCTTCCCGGTGGAGAACGCGTTCGACCCGGACGTGGGAACCAACGCGCTCAACACCTACGCGATCACCAACAACAACTACTTTTACCTGGACGTGCAGACGCAGAGCGACGGCGGGAACAAGTTCGCGGAGCTGGTGCTGGAGAAGCCCCTGGACCGGGAGCAGCAGGCGGTGCACCGCTACGTCCTGACGGCGGTGGACGGCGGGACACCGCAGCGCACCGGCACCGCTCTGCTGGTGGTCAGAGTGTTGGACTCCAACGACAACGCGCCCACCTTTGACCAGTCGGTGTACACGGTGAACCTGCGGGAGAACTCTCCGGTGGGCACCCTGGTCATCCAGCTCAACGCCACGGACGTCGACGAGGGGCAGAACGGGGAGATCGTGTACTCGTTCAGCAGCCACAACGCCCCGCGGATAAAGGACCTGTTCGACATCGACGCGCGGACCGGGAGGATCGAGGTGTCCGGCGAGGTGGACTACGAGGAGAGCAACACGCACCAGATCTACGTGCAGGCCAAGGACCTGGGGGCCAACGCGGTGCCCGCGCACTGCAAGGTGATGGTCAAGCTGGTGGACGTGAACGACAACACGCCGGAGATCAGCTTCAGCACCGTGACCGAGTCGGTGAGCGAGCAGGACGCGCCGGGCACCGTGATCGCGCTGTTCAGCGTCTCCGACCGGGACTCCGCGGACAACGGACAGGTGCACTGCGAGCTCCTGGGAGACGTCCCGTTCAAGTTGAAGTCCTCGTTCAAGAACTACTACACCATCGTGACGGACGGCCCGCTGGACCGCGAGAGCATCGACGCGTACACCATCACCGTGGTGGCCAGGGACACGGGGCAGCCGTCGCTCGCCGCCAGCAAGTCCATCAAAGTGCACGTGTCGGACGAGAACGACAACGCGCCGCGCTTCACCCAGGCGGTGTACGACGTGTACGTGACGGAGAACAACGTGCCCGGCGCGTTCATCCACGCGGTGAGCGCGCTGGACCCGGACATCGGGCCCAACGCGCTCATCACCTACTCCATATTGGAGTGCGAGATCCAGGGCATGTCCGTGGACACGTACGTGTCCATCAACCAGGACACGGGCTACCTGTACGCGCTGCGCTCCTTCGACTACGAGCAGCTGAAGGAGTTCGGCTTCGTGGTGCAGGCCAAGGACTCGGGCGCCACCGCCGAGCTCTTCTCCAACGCCACGGTCAACGTCATCATCGTGGACCAGAACGACAACGCGCCCACCGTGATCGCGCCCGTGGGCAAGAACGGCACGGCCAAGGAACACCTGCCGCGCTCCGCGGAGCCCGGCTACCTGGTGACGCGCGTCGTGGCCATGGACTCGGACGACGGCGAGAACGCGCGGCTCTCGTACAGCATCCAGCGGGGCAACGAGATGGGCATGTTCCGCATGGACTGGAGGACCGGCGAGCTGAGGACCGCCCGGCGGGTGTCTGCCAAACGAGACCCCCAGGGCTCCTACAACCTGCTGATCGAGGTGCGGGACCACGGGCAGCCGCCGCTGTCCTCCTCGGCCAGCGTCAGCGTGCTCCTGGTGGACAGCGTGCAGGTGGTGGAAGGCCGCGGCGGCGCGGACCGAGGCTCGGCGTCCAGGGCCAAGGAGACCAGCACCAGCCTCGACCTCACCCTCATCCTCATCATAGCGCTGGGCTCCGTGTCCTTCGTGTTCCTGCTGGCCATGATCGTGCTGGCCGTGCGCTGCCAGAAGGACAAGAAGCTCAGCCTCTACACGTGTCTGCAGCAGTCGGGCGAGTGCTGCCCGTGTTGCAGCCTGTGCTGCTGCAGCCGCTCGGGCCGCGGACGCAAGCAGAAGAAGTTGAGCAAGTCCGACATCATGCTGGTCCAGAGCACCAACGTGACGTCCGGCGTCGGGCCCGTGGGCCAGGTGCCCGTGGAGGAGTCTGGCGTGGTGGGCGGGGTGGGCGGGGTCGGCGGGACCTTCGGCTCGCACCACCACCACCACCACCACCAGAACCAGAACTCGTACTGCTACCAGGTCTGCCTGACGCCGGAGTCCGCCAAGACGGACCTGATGTTCCTGAAGCCGTGCAGCCCGTCTCGCAGCGCCGCCGACACGGACCACAGCAACCCCTGCGGTGCCTTAGTCACGAGTTACGGTGACCAGCAGCCGGACATCATATCTAACGGCAGCATACTTTCCACCGAGGTAGGGACACAAGGGGAGGGTTTGTATTTATAGAAAGCCCCCCCCCCCCCCCACTGTCAAATGAGGACGAAGATTAATTCACCAAACAAATGATCACGAATGAAGTGATGAATGACTGTAGAAATTGTGCATTATGGTGCAAATATAGGGATTGTAGGCCTACACTAAATGTTGTACACACACACACACACACACACACACACACACACTGTGTGTGTGTGTGTGTGTGTGTGTGTGTTTGTGTGCTTCATGGTGTGCATGCATTTAGGGAGACTGAGTGATTCTGCTTAATTAATCAACAACAACAACAACTAAATAAAACCATGGATGCTATATATGACAAAAATGGTAAAAAAAAAACCAAAACCAAGGCTATAGAACCAACCAGCGAAACCAACCCAGTAAAACCATGGATGCTGTACTATCTATGACATGGTCAAAAAAAATCAAGGCTATGGAACCAATCAACGTTTGTTCACTTCCAAAGTCAGGCGGCTCAATCATTTACGCATTCAATTGCTTCCCCTAACCCACTCCACGGCTCACTCACTTAGTGGACCCGGGCACAGTCAATACAGCCCCCCCACCCCCCCCCCCACGCACCGCACCACACAACACACTAACATGCACGCGCGCATCAGGCACATCACCAGTCACTCTCTCTCCCACCGCCCCCCTGTTACACAGCAGAGCCATGTTGGCCACACCACATTAGCAGATGGTGGCCATGCTCTCCCCATCACCAAAACACTCTGGTTTCTGTAGGAAAAATGATAAAAAAAAAGAGACAAAAATAGGTAGATTTGCATTGGGTTCCCCTGTGGGGGGAGGGGGGGGGAGGGGTGTTTGGTGGGGTTATTTATATATTTTTTTTATGTGGAAAATTGACACGATGAAAAGATCAAAATATGTGCGTTCTCTGTTTCTCCAGACGAAACACCAACGAGCAGAACTCAGTTACCTGGTGGATCGACCCAGGCGTGTGAACAGGTACGCTACACACACACACACACGCTGTTCCATACCGTGGATCATACCGGGATCCTCCACACACACACACGCACACGCACACGCACACACACACACACACACACACACACCATATAATTATAAATGTAGTGCCCGGCCATATTAATGGTGAGTGTGTTGCGTGGCCGGCATGGCGGCGGTGTTCTGAGGGTTTTCCATTATTTCGTTCTGATATCCGTGACGTTGGTACACGCTCGTATCAGCAATGCCCCCCCCCCCCCCCCCCCCCTCCCACCTTATAGCGGACATCGCAGGCAGCTTATTAAATCCCTCATGTTGGATTTCATTACAACGTCATGTGTGTGTGACATCCAATTTGGAGCCCTGCCGGCCACCGTCGCCGCTATGATAATGTGGGCGTCGGCATACAGCCAACAGCCCCTTCCCCCTCCCCCTCCCCCCCCGTCCCCCCCAGCACACCAACTCACGCCCTCTTCGCGATTCTCCCAGATTGTCTGTCCGATTCTACCCGCCCCTCTTTCCTCTCCCCCCACCCCCTCCATCATTATGTACAACACCCATTTACTCGCCTTTCTTTTTTTTCCTCCCCTTTTCCTGCCCTCCCCTCCATTTTCTATTTGTGCCTTTTCACACACACACACACACACACACACACACACACACACACACACACACACACAACCCTTCTCTCTCTCTCTCTCTCTCTCTCTCTCTCTCTCTCTCTCTCTCTCTCTCTCTCTCTCTCTCTCTCTCTCTCTCTTCTGTCCCTCTCACCCCTTTTTTGTATTTACACCTCATCCCAATTGGATTTGAACATGTATTTTTCTCCCTCATGTCTATTCTTGTCTCTTCGTCTGCTTCTCCAACCAACCGTTATTTTGTTTTTTCTCTCCCTTTACCCGTTTTCCTCCTCCTCCTCCTCCTCCTCCCCATTCCCTCCTCCTCCTCCTCCTCATCGTCTCCTCTCTCCCGTCCCCTTCTTCCTCTCCGCCTCCTCCCTCCTCCCTTCTCCTCCTCCTCTCCACCCCCTCCTCCTCCTCCTCCTCCATCCTCCTCCTCCTCTCCCTCCTCCACCTCCTCTTCCCCTCCCCCTCCTCCTCCTACTCCTCCTCCTCTCCCCTCCTCCTCCCTCTCCTCCTCCCCCTCCTCTCCCCCTCCTCCTCCCCCCCCCCTCCTCCTCCTCCTCCTCCCTTCCTCCCCCCCCCCCTCCTCCTCCTCCCTCCTCCCCCTCCTCTCCTCTCTCCTCCTCCCCCCCCCCTCCTCCTCCCTCCCCCCCTCTCCCTCTCCCCCTCCCCCCCCCCCCCCCCCCCCCCCCCCCCCCCCCCCCCCCCCTCCTCCCTCCCTCCTCCTCCTCCCCTCCCCCCCCCCCCCCTCCTCCCGTCCTCCTCCTCCTCCCAGCTCGGCCTTCCAGGAGGCCGACATCGTCAGCTCCAAAGACAGCGGGCACGGGGACAGCGAGCAGGGGGACAGCGACCACGACGCCACCAACCGGGGCCACTCGGCCGGTAAGCCTCCCTCCCTCCTCTACATCATTATTGTCTTCATCATCATCATTATCGTCATCCTCGTCCTCATGGTTCTCTGGGCCCCGCCTCCTCGCCTCACCCGCCCGCCCGACTGGCTGGCTGGCGCTGTGTGTGTGTGTGTGTGTGTGTGTGTGTGTGTGTGTGTGTGTGTAGCAGTGTGAACGGGGCGGTCGCATGCGATGGTTGGTGCGGACCGCTGACTTTTAATTTACCTAATTTGAGAAGACAAAAAAAAGCGTTATGTGTGTGTGTGTGTGTGTGTGTGTGTAATGTGTGGCTCATGGTTCTGGGCTGGCTGGCTGGGCTGGCTGGGCTGACTGTCTGGCTGGCTGGCTGGCTGGCTGGCTGGCTGGCGTGTATATATACACCACATAGGCCCCGAGGTGTTGATTGCGTTTCACACCAGGGTGGAGGGAAGAAATAGAAATAGTGGGAACATTATAATCCGTTCCCTCTCTTTCTCTCTCTCTCTCTCTCTCTCTCTCTAATTTTCCCTCTCGCTCATTCTCCTTCTCTCCCCTCTCTCTCCTCTCTCTCTCTCTCTCTCTCTCCCTCTCTATTTCCCTCTCATTTAATTCATTTGTTTCTCCTGCCTTTTGCTCTCATTGTCAATATTTATCTTACACTAGACTCTTATTCTCATTATTTCGCTTTCTCACTCTCTCTCGTCTCGCTCTCTCTCTCTCTCTCTCTCTCTCTCTCTCTCTCTCTCTCTCTCTCTCTCTCTCTCTCTCTCTCTCTCTCTCTCTCTCTCTCTCTCTCTCTCTCTCTCTCTCTCTCTCTCTCTCTCTCTCTCTCTCTCTCTCTCTCTCTCTCTCTCTCTCCTCTCTCTCTCTGTGCCCTGTTTCTCTGTCTGTTCTGTCCTCTCTCTTTCTCTCTCTCTCTCTCTCTTCTCTCTCTCTCTCTCTCTCTCTCTCTCTCTCTCTCTCTCTCTCTCTCTCTCTCTCTCTCTGTCTCTCTTGCTCTCTCTCTCATGTGGTGCTTAAAGGATTGGTGTCTTTCATGCAGGCAGTGTGAGGGCAGCCGAGTCCTGCAGGCCTGCTGTAGTTGCACAGATCAATAGGCTCCCTTTAGCTAAAAGGGAAAACGAGAGCGAACGAGCGAGAGAGAGAGACAGAGAGAGAGAGAGAGAGAGAGAGAGAGGGAGAGAGCGCTAGCGAGAGATTGGGACAGTATAATGAGATGCGTTTTGCCAACCTTTATGCTCGGCTGGTGGGCGGTAGCAGCTGTGTGGTATAGATACAAATGAATCGGCGCCGGGGACGATCCAGGAGAGTTTTGATCTTCGGCAAAAGGATAGGGTTTGATCTGAGCCGCACCGCCGCGCGCCACTTATCCCCGCGGCCCGGCCCGGCGCACGCGCGCCCACGTCGCTCAGGCGGCACGCATGCGACAGCGGCATCGGCCTCGCGGGCACGCAAGGACGCGCGGTGCACACACACTCCGCTGCCGTAGCGCACGTGGTGAAATTATACATCGGGAGTGGGGGTCTTCTGAGGGTAGGGGGGGGGTCTTCTGACAGTAACGATCCAATTCAATCACATAGCAAAAAGCACAAATATACATTTTTAGATCTTATTTAGAATAATTGTTATCTGGTTGTATTCGCTTTTTACTTACTTATGATTGAACTTTATTGTAATCGTATCATAAAGTGCGGTTGGATCACAATAAATCAATCGTAGGCCACCACATCGATTCGTGATGATTTAACGGTCAAATATTAAATTGTCGCTTTAAGAAACGAAATCGCATCGGATCGTACAGCCTGAGTGTTTTGCAACCGCTGATTATGCGGCTGCGTCTTCGGAAGCCACGGCCAGAGCCAGAGCCACAGGGTGCCACACGCTTTTGCGTTCCTCACCGACCCTGTTGTTCTTTTTGAACATTCGATTGGGTTCCAATGTATTGGTCACGGTCGAGCGGGAAACAAAAGTGGGTCCAATACCAAATCTCATTACATATTGAATTGCCCTTTTACTTCAACGGGCATTGGTCCGCGCAGCCTATGGACCGGCCCCTCGTCTAGACAGCCAGCCTGGCAAATATCATAGAGGAGTTGGGCATAGGTCACTTCTTCGCAGTATATTGCAGCAGAGCGGCCTCATTAGAACGGTGTAGATGCTGTGGTGTTTGACTTTTGTTCTTTTTTTCTTTATTCAAAGTGAAATGTTTACCCCGTACCAGTCGTACCACTTGTGTTACGATTGATTCATATTTCGTAGAGAGGGTCTAATTGCAAGAAGAGTTAAAAGGCGCCGTTGGACGCGGTCCAAGAGTCTTGTTGCTTTATCAGGGCTTACAGATCGATATTGATCTTTATCAAAGTGGGATCTTGGATATCAGACGCTGGAAAGGAAATTCAAAGATGCAAGAGTGGGGTGGCACAACAATGTTCCGCCGCTGAATTCACATATTGGAAGTAGATGCGATATAAACATTAGCCGAGCCATGCTTTAATGGCAGAAGCCGGGACCCGGCGTCTAACCCCGACACTGCGACGAGCGGGAGATTCATATTGTTGTTTTGTTGTCGATTTGTTTTGCTCGCTCCGTGCTATCGGGTTTAAAGATCGGTGTCACTTTGCGGATTCTTCCCCGTGTATATCCGCACACGGGCACAGAGAAGGTCAGGATTCGGAGAGTACACCAAACAACACTTTCGATTTTTTAGCGAGCATTAGCATAATGTGACAATGCAGGAGCGGGTTCGCTTCATTGGTCTCGCGCGGCGTCTTTTCTACGGCTTGGTGCACATTTGTTCGCTGTGTCTGATTTAGTAGGGAACAGCTTACTGCACGGTAGGAGGTAATATCACACGCTTGGTAGTTTGGAAAGAGAGTAAATTGAGTTTTAAATACAAGCAGATGGCATGTTAGTCTAAATGTGCGTACGTAAAATGTCCACAAATGCGCGATCGGACGGTTTCTCTCTTGCGCCACGCGAACCCGTGTTGTTACGACTGTCTTGTGCGTGTTTATATTCTGCATGTCTGTGTGTACATGTTTATGTCTTGGAGGAAATCCAGCTCAGTAATGATGTTTGCACCTGGGACGAGCTCAGGATGCTCGGACGGGGATGCTGTTAGGACGAGAGGGAGAGAGAGAGATAGGAAGGGAGAGAGAGAAGAGAGAGAGAAGAAGACGAGAGAGAGAGAGGTAGTGTTGGAAGCTTTCCAGGTTCATAGCTCTCTATAATGCCAAACTAATGCCTAATGCTTGGGGAAGCGAACATGTGTGTGTTGTGTGTGGTGTGGTGTGTGCGTGGTGTGGTAAAACTGTTAAAGCATGTATGGGTGCTAGGCTATAAAGTATTATGCATGGTATGTATGTATGTATGGTATGGGGGTTAATATGCTGTTATGTGTTTGTGTGTAGTGTGTGTGTGAGTGTGTGTGTGCGTGTATGTTGCCGTGGGTGTGCGTGTGGTGCGTGTGGCGCGTGGGCTGTGATGGAATGGATGTTGATGCACGGCGTTGCTGAAAACTACAATTGCTTCGTTATTAATAATTGAATTTCATACGAATGCTTTTGGGGCACAATCATAATTTCAAGCTGTTATTTAATCTAAGAATTTGAGAACTTGTTACCAACCTTTTCAGTAATGCACGTGAGCAGCATATTATCGGTAATGCATTTGGATTAATGAACCAAACAACAAAATGCATCGTCAATATTTGACTTCATAGCATAACAGGCTTTCTGTATTTTATGCAAAACGATTGAACAGAAGAACAGAAATTGAAGACCAGCTGAGGCATTTATGTGAATAACGTAAATAACAAATGGACATCATGCATCTTATTGTTAAGTTAGAACACACTGTGCATGTAATAGAAATAAAAAATAAATGACAAGCTATATTGGCATTGAAGGATATGCCAATGCCCAAAGTTGAACAAAATAATGAGGAGAGCATCGGCCGACAAGAAATAGCTGATAGCGAGAAATTAACAAGCTGATTTTAACGAACCCACCCACACATCAGCCACTTATTATGAATACAGTATAAAAGGCTGATATGCAACCACCTGCACCCACGGTTATACTGGGGTCATGTGGGGCCAATGTCTCCAGCCACACATCTCTAATTATGTATGCGTGTAGTCTGTGTGTGTGTGTGTGTGTGTGTGTGCGTGTGCGTGTGTGTGTGTGTGTGTGTGTGCGTGCGTTAGCGTGCGGTGTGTGTGCCGTGCGTGTTGTGTGTGTGTCAAAGCTGCTACATGTGTTATGGTGTGTGTTATAAGCATTTTCTGTGAGTGTGTATGATATGTTGATATGTACCCGTGCCTATGTACATGTCCACATATTTATGTACCTTGTACTTATGTATTTATGTACTCAAGTATATTGCTACTCATCAAGCAGATCAGAAATTGTGACAAAATATTGTCATCGAAAAATGCTGTGCGGTGATTTTTCCGACGTCTTACAAAAATATGACGTTGTATGTGTGTGTGTATGTGTATGTGTATGTGTGTGTGTATGTGTATGTGTGTATTTTGCTAAAGTTTTGGAGCAGGATATACAGCATAATGAAATAGCTAAAAGGCAACGCAGATATGAATTCTGTGATTGAGAGGCCGCATAGAACAGGAATGACCCTGAACGTCCCGACATCAAACCCAAAGAGAACTGTGTGGTAGCACGCTGTTGCGGCGGGTGTATTAAATAAAATTAAAAAAACACAACTCAATAGCAGTTTACGCAGTTTAAGTTTGAGCGTTTGGTTTTAAGGGTTAGAAAGATATCGGATATTCAACAGATGATGTATTCCTGGCCAGGAGACGGGGCTTCCGAGCGACGCCATCGGGCAGCAGTACTCTCTCTCTCTACGGAGCATCATCGCATGGGTCAATATTTCTCCGCAATCTGCAATTTACAAAGTACCCCGCCCTCAACAAAAAAACATGCAATTCCCCACCGGATGAGTCACGTTTCCAAAATGTCCCCCGATGGATATGACATTGAAATGGCTGCACAGCAGAAGTGTATCCTGTGCTGTCCTGCTATCCTCCTCCACCTTGTCCGGTGTGGCTACGGCTACGGCCAAAAAAAGTGGATCCCAGAAGTGGATCCGACGGCCGCTGACTTCCTCCACACCGTCGCGCTTACTCGCGATGGTGTACTCTTTCCTTTTCGAAGCGTTAAGTTACGTTTCGGGAAAATTAAATGGGGTCAAACGACGACGCCAACGGAAGTCCGCATTGCGACAGCCCTATGTTGTTGTAGAACCACGTCCGGTGCCCCTATTGCATTGTTTAGGGATCCCAGATTACATGTATAATATACATTTTATTAATTTACTGCCGCCAATGTGACGTGAAAAAAATGACACAGAAAAAACACATTAGAAATGACCGCCTATGGAACCATTTTGGTCGCAGCCTTGAGCCCTGAATGTATGCATGGATGCACGTATGAAAGCATGTATGTATGTATGTATGTACAGTATGTATGTACGTATGTATGTATGTATGTATGTATGTATGCATGCACTATAAACACTGAGATAGGATACATGTGCATTTTGCGTGGCTCCTCCGGCAAGGATCCCATCCCTCATCCTGCAGTCGGCTTCCCGTGAGCCAGCGTCAGCGTCCCGCAACACTCGGCTGCACGCTAATTTGTTTTTCGAGGACCTTTTGCATGGCAATTATCAAAGAGGAGGTTGGACGCAAGCACCCCCCCCCCACCTCCACCCTGCCCTGCCCGGGAGTGCACCTCGTTCTTCTTCTTCTACCTCAAAATATAAAAAAATCAGGAATGGATGCTGGGTGGGTGTGTGTGTGTGTGTGTGCATGTGTGTGTGTCTGGTTGGGCTGTGTGTGCGTCTGTGTGTGTGTGTGTGTGTGTGTGTGTGTGTGTGTGTGTGTGTGTGTGTGTGTGTGTGTGTGTGTGTGTGTGTGTGTGTGTGTGTGTGTGTGTGTGTGGGTGTGTGTGTGTGTGTGTGTGTGTGTGTGTGTGTGTGGGTGTGTGTGTGTGTGTGTGTGTGGGTGTGTGTGTGTGTGTGTGCATGTGTGTGTGTGTGTGCGCACGCATCATCAGCCTCACCTGCTGTTGCTTCCTGGTTCCCGGTGGACCAGGCCGCTGCCACTTCAGTGAATAAGTCTCCTCGTGTGCTGCTAAATCAAGGAGACAGAGTTGTTGTCGCCGCCGGTGCCGCCGGTGCCGCCGGTGGGTGGTGGTGGTGGTGGTGGTGGAATATCGGCTAGATCGCTTTGGAGAATAGAACTCGGGTGAACTTTCTTCCTTTTCAACGGACTGCATTTACGTCGCAAGCCGTACGCGGGGCGGGAGCAAGCAAGGCCTTGAAACGTAACTTTAAATTACCCCGCTTCCCCCCCAACGCCCCACCGCCCCACCATATGTACGTCTGATCCAGCAGCAGCTGGAGAAGGAAAGCCAAATAAAAGGAGGCAGATTAGGAGGATAAGTCTGGGGAAATATCGATATTTGCGATTAGCGCTGAGAGTATTTGTCTGGGTAACGAGCGTGCGCGCCGGTGGCGGTCCGGGTGAGGATTTCCGCGGCGAGTCCTGCGGGAAGAGCTGGAGTGGCTTTTATCACCGGAGATGATCGCTATCTTGATGTTTGTTTTTGGAGTGTACAACAGCTGTGACAAATGGGACAATTAAATCGCCGTGGCAATGGCGTATTAGACGGCTGATTATGAATTAGCGGCAAGTTGCGTGTCGCTGTTTTGCCCCATCAGTGAGCTGTCAGAAGGATTTAGCGGCGCGGCGTTGTGTCGAGGCAAAACTCAAACCTCCTGGCAAGGTGCAGGTGGATAACGCAGGGTGGCCTGTGGTTAGAGATATGCATACAAGAAAATGTATTAGCACTTCTGAAAAACGGCCGACTCGCACTTCTGGTGTGAGAATGAATCGATAGAAACCCAATGGAAAGGAGTGAAAAGTACTTTCGCTGCCTTAACGTCTGAACTCCCTTATTCATAATGTATGTTCGTCGTTCATCTTCCATCGTTGTCCTCCATGTATTTTAATTCCCTGGTTAAATGATTAGTCCCTGTGGCGTTTCCGCCAACACGGCTCAATGGGAATGGAGCAGTTTACACAAAAACTAAGCCTGAGTGAATGAAAAGGTGTCCGTTTGAAAGGAACTGCGGCGTCCCTGAACGTTCTGCACGTGAACGTTCAATAGAGCCGGAATGTCTTTTAAGAAAGGTATTTGTATTATGCAGCTTCTCAATTAACCGATCTTAAACAGATGAATAGCTCAAACAAGCCCCAATGTCCCGCATTAACACATTGTTAAGACAAGATTCACAAATGAGCAAATTAGCATTTAAGTAAGAACACCGGACTTGGTGTATAATATTTATTATTATTATTCCCGCACACAAGCTGTTTGGACTGGGTTTGTCGGATGGGGCTTGGGCCCAGAAGACCGCAATGCCAATGCTTCTGCATTTACAGGCAAACAGGTTGTAGTCGGTAGCAATGCTAAGAAAAGTTCAGATCACAATGGTTATACCAGATGACGAACTCATCTAGATAGATGTCCCTGGTAGCTGCTATAGCCTGTCTACCAAAAGCACACACATTGTACTCGCCTATCCACACAGTTAAGTATACTTAACTAAGTATAAGTATACTTCATACACAATACTCGTTTTATTTCTCTTCTTTAGACACATTGTTATAAAAAAAAGCTTGTATTTATGTTTTTCTTCTTCTTTTATGTGTGTATTGTTGTAAAGCACTTTGTTATGTGTATTGAAAAGTACAAATACAGTGTATTATTATTATTATTATTATTATTATTATTGTTATTATTATTATTATTATTATTATTATTAATTGATTTCTATTATTAATAATAAATAATGCATACAGGCAAGGCCTGTGATGGAATGCTTATTCCATCACATGCGATACTGCAACTGCAAAAACCACAAAATGGCGCTTGGGAGCAAAGGGGATCAATAAGGCCTCGTCATTCAGACCTCGTCCTCTCATC
>PIJE02000903.1:97129-109878 GCA_002895965.2 Coryphaenoides rupestris | reverse complement strand
CTCCCTCCCATCGGTTCATCTTTCCATTCATCAACCACCCTCCCACCCTTCACCCACCCCACCAGGCGCCGACCTGTTCTCCAACTGCACGGAGGAGTGCAAGGCCCTGGGCCACTCGGACCGCTGCTGGATGCCGTCCTTTGTGGCGGCGGACGCGCGCCAGGGGCCCGACTACCGCAGCAACCTGCACGTGCCCGGCATGGACGCCACGCTGCCCGACACTGAGGTACCGTCGCCCGCCCATCTCGTCGACCAGCTCACCGCCACCACCACCGCCTCCGCCTCCGCCTCCGCCGCCACCACCACCACCACCGCCGCCAACAACAACACCGCCATGGCCGCCGCCGCAGCCACAGCGTCCCACCCCACCGCCATAGTGGCGCCCTTGTCCAACGATAGGTCATTCTCCACCTTCGGCAAGGACGCCGCTCAGAGGTCACAATCACACCACAGCCTTAACCGCCACCTCCACCCACCGCCGCACCTGCCCCACCAGCAGCAGCAGCACCACCAGCAGCAGCAGCAGCAGTTCAGCTCCAGCACGCTAGAGAGGAAAGAGTATGATAGAGGAACCCTGCCGTACAAACCCACCTTCCTCTGTGAGTATCAGCACCAGAGCTCACTGGGACCCTACCACTTCAGCCTGGCCCAGTATCAATACTAAACCCAATGACAAAGAAAGATAAATATATATACAGTATATAGATATATCGATATATCGATAGATAGATATAAATGGAGGATGATATGATTTCTTTTCCGATCAGAATCTGGACTCGTTATGAATGTCTGTTGTTTTGTTGGTTGAATGCTTTTTGCTGTACATTGTATGTCGCGATGATTTCATTTCATTTGGCTTTGCTTTGCTTTGTGAACGTGAATGTGTGTTTTAAAATGTTTTATTTTTTCTCGTGAACCCCACATTTCCCCCCCCCCCAACGTCAAAATTGGGTCTAACTTGGTCCCGGCTCTATCCAGTGTCTGAAATCTTTGTTTCTTAACGAGACAATGGTGAATAAAAAAAGAAAACCCACTGCAATGAAAAAACGATGACTTTTGACTTTTGCCTTTATTTCTATCTCTTTCTTTTTAATTATTATTCATTTATCTGTTTAATTTGTATTTATCTGTTTGATTTGATGTTGTTTTTTCCCCCCCAAATTCTCCTTAAATACTTTGGCGTTCCGTTCATTTCCCCCTCAAGCCTGATGCTCATGTAAGTAAAGGTCACATGACGCTGCGGTGGGGGGCGGTGGGGGGCGGGGCGGGAGGCGGGGGGGGAGAGGGGGCGGGGCTCCATACTGCTCATACGTTCAGTTTAGCGTTCTTCTTCTCCCGCACAACGGCTTCTCTTGTTGCCTCCTTGTTCTGTTCAATGGGTTACCAGCCGCTCAGCTGCGCACGATGACGTCGTCATCCCCACACCACCGGACACCGAGGCGGTCGAACACACGGCCAATTGTTTGCCGTAAGATTCGACCTTTAGGTTGAACACATTTACTTTGAGGGTAAAGAGACTACGGTTACATTTCAATTACATTTTAGAACAAAACAAACACACGAGCTTCATGAAATATCCTAGTTAGTAGTAGAAAGCTTTGGAATTAGTTTTGACGATTAGTTGCAAACTGATTTACTTCATTTTCAACATTAACCGCCATCCTCCATTGTGCTACATGTCAACCGCTGTCCGTCTCTAATACAAGTAATACTAATAATAATAATACGCATTATTTTAACGTCAAAATGAATTTCCTAAAACACGTGTTAAATCAAGCTTGATAGTTTTAACACCGAGATGAATGTTGAACAGCTCAATGTTTCACGATGTGGCTGATAATGATGGAACCTATGGAGTCTCAGCGTCCGTGTTCCATATGGTTTGTGCATGATGCATCCATCACTTGTGCATGACGTGAAAAAAGAGTTTTTCACAGAAGTTTTTAGGTAGAACGAGCATTTCGGTCTCGCTCATTCTACCGGAAACCGGAAAATTGCATGGGAGTCATAACTCAACACCTTGAAGTCCCTCAGAAATGTCCCATTGACTTTTATAAAATGTAATGTTTAAAAGAAAGTATAAAAGTCATGAATTATATCAATAATAGGCTATGTAATTTTTAACATTTTAACATTTGAATGGCGTCTCTCTGTGAAAACATGTGGGAGGAGATAAGTGCCGAAGTTTTGCGGAGAATAAGAAAGAAAGAAAGAGAGAAAGAAAGAAGGAAAGAAAATGTAGAAAGTATAATCGTAAAGCCTCAGAATAACAATAGCTACGCGTTGCCTCGCAGCAATCACCTCACGATTCAGACACAGTCTCAAATGCTTTATGAAATGAGCAATAACCCGGCGTTGGGAAGGTCTATAAATAGACGCCTACTAAAGTGCGACGCCCCTCAACACATCACCGTGCACCGGGGGTGTCCTCGCAAACGGCTTATGAAAGTTTGATGATTCTATTATAGCTTTCTAATGAAGCAATTACCCCTCTTTGTATTCACCATGAATGAGTGATTATATGTCTTTGAAAAAAAAATGTGAACATCTCCCTCGGCTGATTGCCATGTTTTTCCACATTTCTCAAAATTGTCTTTATCCTCCCACTTTTTCAAAATGCCTTTTTCAAAAAAGGTCCGTGAATAAAGCGTAGATCGTCGGCGTTTGTCCCTCTGCGACGTACTTCCCTCACGCGGCGGCGTTTTGACGTTGAAAGATCCTAAAAGCGAAAATGTAATTTGCCCTAACGAGTGTATTCTCCTCTCTCTCTTTCAGCCCGCAAAAGGATTTGCTAGCTCGTTCCGCGTGGACCTGTCGGAGACGGCGTGAATTTCTGCACTAGACTACCGACACTGATTCTTGAAACAGCAAAACAAAACCAAACAAACAAACAGCATTGAGTGAAACAACAACAACAACAACAACAACAACAAAAATGACAACAACCACGACAGCAGCGACGACGACGACAACAACAACAACAACCCTGTTTAAATCTCGGACGACCTCCGGGTCACCACGGTTACTGTGCTATCCGAGGGAGCCGAATCGAAGCGGAAGCCACTGATCCAAGTCGGAGTCGGCTTTTGAACTCGCTGTTTTTCTAGGCCTTATAACTCTCAGCAGGACTAACGGAAACCGAAAAGAAGGAAGAAGTTATATAAAGTCAAAAGCCAGAGAAGTTATAGTAGTGCGCCTCATCTTTTCCTATTTCCACACGCTTTTTTTCTCCACCTTTTCTCGTACCTGTACAGAATCCGTTCCCTCTTGACTCGCGAGCACACACACACACACACACACACACACACACACACACACACACACACACACACACACACACACACACAGACACACAGACACTGTCACTCATTGACTCATTTGCTCACTCAATTACTCACCTGCTTTTGCACGACACACACACACACACACACACTCAGTTCTTTTTTTTTAAATCTCAAAAATGTTCTCAAATCTCAACATTTCTGGCATCTTTCGTCCTCCATTCTCCCCTCTCCTCTCCGGTCTACCCGCCGCCGTCACAGTCTCTATACAGTTGGCTTAATGTTGAATGTAGAAATCGCTAAAGGGTTCCGAGTGACGTCGGTTTGAAGTTTGTACAGAGACGGTACTCCTCTGTTCTCCTTGTGTAAACAGGCACACACAGAATTGGGGGTCCGGGGTGAGCGGTGCGCACCTCCCTCACCCGGGAAAACACCCCAGCGTCCGATCTCTCGTCTCGTTTGTCCCTCTGCGACGTACTTCCCTCACGCGGCGGCGTTTTGACGTTGAAAGATCCTAAAAGCGAAAATGTAATTTGCCCTAACGAGTGTATGTCTCTCTCTTTTCAGGCCCGCAAAAGGATCTTGCTAGGGCTCGTTCCGCAGTGGACCTGTCGGAGGGACGCGCGTGATTTCTGCCACTAGACTACGCACACTGATTGCTTGAACAGCAAAAACAAAACCAAAACGCAGAACAAACAGCATTGAGTGAAACACCACAACAAACAACAAACAAACAACAACAAAAATGACAACAACCACGACAGCAGCGACGACGACGACAACAACAACAACAACCCTGTTTAAATCTCGGACGACCTCCGGGTCACCACGGTTACTGTGCTATCCGAGGGAGCCGAATCGAAGCGGAAGCCACTGATCCAAGTCGGAGTCGGCTTTTGAACTCGCTGTTTTTCTAGGCCTTATAACTCTCAGCAGGACTGAGATCGGGGGGGGGGGTGCGGCGGCGGCGGCGGCGGTGGCCGGGGGGGGGGGGGGGGGGTCAAAAACCAACCGCCAGCGGCTCGATAAACAGAACAGCCGTCAATCTGTGAGCGGCGACGCGGCAAAAAACGGAAACGAACGGGAGAGACTTGCGAGGCGTTAATGACCGACGAGACGAGAGATCGGACGCTGGGGTGTTTTCCCGGGTGAGGGAGGTGCGCACCGCTCACCCCGGACCCCCAATTCTGTGTGTGCCTGTTTACACAAGGAGAACAGAGGAGTACCGTCTCTGTACAAACTTCAAACCGACGTCACTCGGAACCCTTTAGCGATTTCTACATTCAACATTAAGCCAACTGTATAGAGACTGTGACGGCGGAGGTAGACCGGAGAGGAGAGGTGGAGAATGGAGGACGAAAGATGCCAGAAATGTTGAGATTTGAGAACATTTTTGAGATTTCAAAAAAAAATAACTGAGTGTGTGTGTGTGTGTGTGTGTGTGTCGTGCAAAAGCAGGTGAGTAATTGAGTGAGCAAATGAGTCAATGAGTGACAGTGTGTGTGTGTGTGTGTGTGTGTGTGTGTGTGTGTGTGTGTGTGTGTGTGTGTGTGTGTGTGTGTGCTCGCGAGTCAAGAGGGAACGGATTCTGTACAGGTACGAGAAAAGGTGGAGAAAAAAAACGTGTGGAAATAGGAAAAGATGAGGCGCACTACTATAACTTCTCTGGCTTTTGACTTTATATAACTTCTTCCTTCTTTTCGGTTTCCGTTGTTCTTCTGTGTGTTCAAAGTGTTCCGATTGTAACTACATCCAATTTAACAGCGACAGGCAGGAACTTGTGGGTCCAGCTCCGTTTTCTTTCAGCCATTTTAGGAGGAGGAGGCCAAACAAAACATGTGCAACCCCCCCGCCCCCAAAAAAAATAAAAATAAAAATAGATTTATGCCATATTCATTCTGCCGGGAAAACAAAATGATGAATAACTGCCATCCTATCGAAACGAACAACAAGTTAGTTTTAGTTTCCATTCCCGAAAATGGCTGCGGAGAAATTGAGACGGCCCCTCAATCGGGTCCCTTAACGCCATTGGCCTTCTACTGAAACAATCAAGAGACATCCAGTGGTTTCTATCATGTGTGCTCAAGTGTTACCTGTGCTCTTTTAAAAAGCTTACAAAAATGAATATAAATCTATATATAAAACTCACTCTATATATATATATGATATACTTTTTCTTTTTCCTCTGAAGACTGTAACCATTAGTTAGTTCCATCCCATCCGTTCAGACGATCGCACACGACGGCATCTAAATATGATTTCCAGTTGATTTGCGCATCACGGGGAGTTACGACCCCCCGGTCCGACCCCCCCGTCCGACCCCCCACGGCCCCGGCGACGGTTACGTCGATGGTTTGATTTGAGCCGATGGGTTTTTAATTTCCACTGTTTACAGATGCTGGACCCTTTGTACGTAGAACAGACACCTCTCTTAAGTCGTCTTGGCCTGTTGTGTTATGTTAGATAGCAGAAACTACTGTTCATGTACACACACGACGAGACGATCACACTGAAGATACAACGTCAACGGTGGTATTCATGCAGTTGTATACAATATAAATACATGAATACAGGCACACACATATATATATATATATAAATATATACACATATATATATACATATATAGACTCGGAAGCAGACACGTCGTCGTTATATCGATGTTGACACACAGTTACACGTATACACGCACGTGCATACACACGCATACACACACACACACGCACACGCACACACACACACACACACACACACACAGGTAAAGTCAAAACGGTGATAAATAAATGGTGTCATTCTGTTTTTCTAAAGCGTGTTTGTTCTCATGCATTTGCTAAAGATCTGTTGTGAAAAACAAAGTGCACTGTGAACTACTCTCCCAACTTCCACGTTTCTACATCAAAGCGCCCGCGGTGCGTTCCTCGCTCTTCGAGGGACAACTCACGGACCGCCCTCATTAAAAGTTTTTCATTGCTGTATTTAGCGTGTGACTTTTAATTCCTCGACGTCAATAAACAACCGTAACCCCCACCACCCCCACACCCCCCCTTTTTTCCCACATCTCCGGGATGCAAAATTCATATATCGAGACGACATCTTGAAAGCCTGCCCCCCCCCCCCCAACACCCCCAACACCCCCAAAACTAGAGAAGAAAGACAATCCAATTCTGAATCATACGCAATATTTTACCGTCCCGTACGATATGAGACGAACAGGAATTTGATTTCGCTCACGTACCGTAGACAACATTAGATGAGCAACTATGAGCAGGACAATGGACGGTCGACGAACAACACGGGTCACGGACGCACACATACAGTACACACAGGGCTAACAACGACGGCAACAACGACGACATCGGGTCGTAAGACAGCAGGGAACAAGGCGAGGCAACCAGAGCGTGTGTTTTAGTTCCAGCATCAGGGGACAAAAGCTGCAGAGGTGAGCGTGCTTGTTCTCCTCCCTGAGTAACAAGGAGGCGGTGCAGGGTCGAGAGAGGGGTCTACCGCCTCTCTCTCTCTCTCTCTCTCTCTCTCTCTCTCTCTCTCCTCTCTCTCTCTCTCTCTCTCTCAGCCCCGGCCTTGGCAGGGGACAGCTCTTTGAGTGATGGGGGTTCGACGACAGTCATCTGGCTGGCATCTCTGGCGGCTACCCGCTACCCTCTCATCAGTACAAGAGGGAGGGAGAGGGGGGGAGGGAGGAGAGAGAGGTCCTTGGGAGGGAGGGAGGGGTGGAGGGAGGCGAGGTTGAAGTGTTGGGATGAACCAAAGCGAAGTTGGAGGTGGTCTCGGCCGTGGCGGTGGGAGCAGTAGGGGGGTTGAGTAGAACTCCAGACGGCAGACAGCTTCTGCTTTACCGCAGTTGACGAAGGGTCTCTCTGCCGGCTCGTTTCTGTGTATTATCATGTCTGCCCCGTGCATCATGATGCTTCTCCTCCTGCACTTCAGACGGGGGGGGGGTGGGGGGGGGGACGCACCGTGGTCATGTGACAGACTGCCTGACCACTGATCATTAGTGGTGGTGGTGGTCGGGAAGGGGGATCTTGTTGCTTGAGCTTGGCTGGCCGTGGCGAGCACAGCAGCGGGCTAGAAGAGAAGGTCTCGTCAATGTTGGAGATAAGCCCGATTACGTTTGCCGCCGTCCCCCCCCCCCCCCCCCCCCAACGTCCAAGATGGGCTTTGCACCGAGACGCATGTTCAAGCCGAGCCGAGGGTGTCTGGCGGAGTTTGTCATGAGGCTGCTGTCTTTGGATCATGAGGGGAATCACAAGGGTTGCTTTGAGGGTATAACGTCTGGGAACAGCATTGCTTTGCACCTGAGGTTGGCTACAAACACATTCACTCTCACACATACACACACATGGGATCCATGTGACTTTGCTTTAGGGGGTAATAAACAGGAGACTCTTAAGTCATGGGAAAAGAAAAGAAAGAAAAAAAATTATTAATAAGAGAAGAATAATAAAGAGAAAGAAAGAATAAAAGAAAGAAAGAAAAAAGACATTTAAATTGCACCTTTAAAATTGCTTACTTTTTGCGATATATTTGGAGACATTTTTGGAATTCCTATATTATTACTTTCTGTTTAATGTTCAATGTTATGCACCAATTTCATAAAATCACATTCCTTGTTTGTAAAAAACTACGGCAATAAATCTGATTCAGATTCTTTCCTCAGAATCAGGATCGGAATTCTGATTCTGATTCTGATTCTAAAGAAAGAAAGAAAGAAGAACAAAAGAAAGAATGAATGAAACAGCAATGAAAGAAGGAAAGGAAAGTAGGACGCTGGCAACAAGTATCCGAAAGCCCATGCAGTCAGAAACCTAAAGACGGTGAAGTCCTGGCTGGCTGGCTGTGTGTGCGGGGCTGGTGGTGAACACATGACCTGCTGTGGGCGCTCCCTGACATTCTATCAATGGCCGTGAGCCGACCCTGCTCTGTCCGCCCAGCTTCCACCGTTGCATCTGGAGCCGGGGCGGTGTGGGAATGAGAATCATTACAGCTGAACCCTCCTTGTCCGACCGGCCTCTCCTCCTTCCAGCACAAGGTTGAGTGAGGTGACCCGGCTGTCTGTCTGAGGCTGCTCGGCTGTCCCTCATATTCCTGCAGCAGACACACTTCATTACGCTGGCTAAATAGACTTTCAAGAGACCCCATCAGCCTGCGTTTACACCGCCAGGCCTCGTATCACCTTTCAGCACGGCCACCTCATCAGACGCACACACACACGCGCGCAACACACACACGCAGGCAGGCACACACACACACACACACACACACACACCAGCCCACCACCGTGCCAAGGCAAGCAGACTGGGTGTGTTTTACATAATATGTAAATGAGACATGCAGAGACGTAGGCACACACACACACACACACCACACACACACACACACATACACCCACGTCACACACACCAACACACACCACACACACACATGGAGCTCCGCTTTGCCCTTTTGGCTTCCACCTTCCAATGAGTAGTTTGAAAAAGACTGGATTAAAGGCACCGGAATTAACCCACACCCACGCACACGCACTCACACGGCACACACACACACACACGCACACACCCACACACACGCACTCACATGCACGCACGCACACACACACACACACAGGCAGACACACGTCTGGCTGTTGGTGGGCTATCACCAGGCAGCTCGTCAGGCTGGTGCAGGAAGCCATGAAGACGAATGCTGTGCTGCCGGTTCCCGTCTCTTATCTGCTGCCCGGCAACAGCCTGTTGACCAGCACACTGCCCACGTGTGTGTGTGTGTGTGTGTGTGTGTGTGTGTGTGTGTGCGTGTGTGTGCGTGTGTGTGTGTGTGTGCGTGTGTGGCGTGTGTGTGAGTGTGTGTGTGTGTGTGTGTGTGTGTGTGTGTGTGTATTTATGGATGGATGGACGGGTAGGTGGCTGATGCACGTACGTATGCGTGCACGCCGTTCATTTGTGTGTGTGTGCGCGCGCGCGTGTGGTGTGTGTGTGTTTGGATGCGCACACACAGACACACACACACACACACACACACACACACACACATCATTAGAGACTGTACAGTGTTCCAGCCGAGACGCCGGTCGTGAGAAACCACCCATTTCTTTATTTATCAACCTTTGATGCAGAGGTTGAGGCGTCCAGATGTTCTCCGTCTGTCTGCTGTCAATCATCCGCTCGGCCGCGGTGAACCCGTGACTCCACTTACCAATCAGGAGCCGAGAGAGGAGAGAAGGATTCGCCGGCAGCGCAAACTGCAGCATATTCACATATTAACAGAACCGCTTCAGCTTATTTTATGTTTGCCTTGCTTTTGCATTTGAAACAATCAAAGAGAGAAAGATGGGAATCATGGCATGGCAAAATAAAGAATGTATTTTGTTCCTGTAAAAAACCAAAAAACCCACATAATGGGGAATAATGAACACAGAGACGATGTATTTTTAATCAAGCCGCGTTCTGAATACCTAACCCCCATTGACATTGATTTGCTGTGAAAATAATGCGTTGAATTATGTTAAGCAAAAATGTAAGCACAAACATTTTATACTCTTGTACATTTACTAGGTTCTAATCTCCACAAAAAAGCAACCCACCAAAACAAAACAGAAAAAGAGTTTTATATTGCGTTTCTGTAAACTCATTTTCATTTCACTTAATTTCAGTTAAGATCAAGATCAAGAAGCGGCTGCTAAAAACCAGGCTGCACTATTACACCACGATGATCAACACCTGAACTCTGTGTCAGTTGAATTGAATTTTAACCTTGCCGTCAGGGCGCTGCTTATTCTATTATTTATCTGACCCCCGGGGGTCAGATAAAGGATCCCTATGGACATAGGGAAGGCCAAACGGACCAAAAGACTCTCCAGGACCTCCATGCTGTCCCTGCCATTTTCTTTGGCCCTGTGTTATGATGTACACGTGACAATCAATGACTTTGACTTCTGATTTTGCCTTGACTGACTGTGATTCTCGGTCAATTAACGGACCACTACAAGATGTTGAGACCACCAATGTTCTAAGAACAGATATCTTCGTGGGAGGGGGGAATAAAAGTAATATCTCTGTGATTGTATTTGGTGAGACAGCAAACATTTTCCATGAAATCAAGTAGATGCATAATTGAGGTACGCATATAGGAAAATATCGCAATTTTGTGCCACGCTAAGGGGGCAGAAGGCATTCCCATGCATTCATTATGAACTATATAAGTTTAATAATAGCAAACAACATTATAGTGCATTAATAATTGAGAGAAAAAGAAGATGCAAGGATGTTACTTTTGGAATAATTTTCCATTCGTTTTTGGCGGTTATGGAATCAGACCGATTCAGCAAACACCAAATTAGCAACAGAAGTGTACACAAACATGCGCAGACACACGCACACACACACACGCACACGCACACACACACACACACACACACACACACACACACACACACAGCCACACATAGATGCCCCACCCCCACCCATGACAAACAACAAACACAAGCAAATACACATACAGTGTACATACTTGCAACCTTACACACAGAGTACATGACACGCGAGGCACACACACACACACACACAGACACACAGACACACACACACACACACATTCCAAATAGATGTTCGCCTGTGGGTTGTCGTCCCCTTTCACGCCATGCTCTGCAACAGAAGGTGGTGAGTGGGTAACCCGGGGCGATAGAATCAGTCCTCTGACTCACTCGCTGACCTCAGGCGAGGAGTGACCCCTGAAGAGAACACAGCAAGTACTCGGTGCGAGGCTAATTCACCATGGCTAAGCCAAATACAATAAGTGAATGGCCAATCAGATTGAACCTTGAACTAAGGTCAAATGAGTGCTGCTGCTGCGAAAAAATAACTGCCAGTATCAATCTCAAACATACACATACCGTAAATCCTCTAATATTGGCCGGGGCCTTTATTTACTGAGCAGCAAAGAGCACCAGGCCTTTGTTGGAGGCAGGCTTATATTAGAGGCAGGGCCTTTATTAATAACTCATCATGGACATAATCCCTTCTCATGTTCCGGACTTTTATTGCAAAACATTGCACACATTGTCACATAAAAACAAAACAGTAAGATTCAGCTGCAAGTAACATTATGGTAACAAAACAGCACCGCAGCCTCACGGAGGGAAAATACGGCCACTGTACAATAAAACAACCCTGAGGTAGGAAGAAACATTACTGTAATACGGTAACTGTCTCTTTAAAAGTCACGTCAAACTTTCGTCTGGTCGGCGCCATGTTTGTTTTCTCTTCTCTGGTCGCTCTGTGTTACGTAGACACGTTGTGTTGTGGGACATTCAGGCTGCACAGGTCCATTCAAACTACCGGAGGTTACATTACTGTAGTTAACATTACCATAGTTTACATTACCGTAGTAACATTACCGTAGTTTCATTACCGTAGTGGATAACAACGCACAGGAGGTTACCGTATTAACCGTCGTTTTTATTTCTCGGTTTTTTGACCCCGGCCTGTAATTGGAGGCCGGCCTTTAATGGGAATACAGGCCACTAATTAGAGGGATTTAACGGTATATTTATATTAATTTATTTATTCATGTATTCATTCATAATATTACTACTACTACTACTACTACTACTACTACTCCATACAAATAATACTACTACTACTCATAAATTATTATTATTAATTTTGTTATTATTATTTTTATTATTATATTAAAAGCCTAATGATATTTAATTGGTGAAATGAACCTAATATATATTGCGAATGTGTGGTACAGGACAATATAATGTGCAACATGAGTATATATTTATATGTACAAGAGGTGATTGTGTCGATGTGATCCGGGCTCATGGCGAGCGTATGATCTAAATGATTAAGCAACACTTGAGACCGGCGTGGGAGATCATGTGAGATCCAGTTGAAGGTGATGCTTCAGGTGAGCCGCAATACAGCGTACTGCTGCTCTGGTGGCGGTGGTGGTGGGCGCAGTACCAGGAACTTACAGCATCTACCGGGGCCCCGAGTAGCCCCCCCCCCCCCCTCACCCCTCACCCTCACCCCACAAGCCACCTCCATCACACACACACACACGCACACACCACACACACATACACATGCATACAACACACATACACAGGCAACACACACCACCACTCACGTTTACATACAACACTAATTACACCACATCACATACACACACACACACACACACACACACACACACACACACACATATACACACACGTACACACACACATACACACATACACACACACACACACACATTTGGATCGCTGCAGGTGCAAACGTTAAGTGAAAAACGAGCATACTTTTTTCCCCTCCGCTTCTTGTAGTCGCGCCCTCGCAAAAAGAGAACACCTGGTCCCCCGAGACCCCAGGTAGAGTGAAAGGGAGGGAGTGTGTGTGTGTGTGTGTGTGTGTAGGGGGGGGGGTTAACAATCTCCCTTCCTTTCTCCCT
>PIJE02000903.1:86381-92696 GCA_002895965.2 Coryphaenoides rupestris | reverse complement strand
TGATGGTGCTGTGCCTACTCTCTGCCAAAATACGTAGATGACAGATCAGACACACAACATACACACTTCACATGCACATCATATACACACACACACACACACACACACACACACACACACACACAACACCACACACACACACACAAACGCACACACACATGCACTCTTTATATACATGCTGTACATGATCACACATACATTAGCACACACATGGAAACATGACAACACACAGAAACACACACATATAAACATGAACACACACACACACACACACAAACACATAAACACATAAACACAGATGTGAACACATATACATCAACGCACACATACATCAACACACACACACAGTTACTCACACACACACACACACACACACACACACACACACACACACACACACGTGTGGGCCCTTGCCTGTTTTACAAATGGGGTGATATCCGCCAAGACCTGCTTGAGAGCATGCAGCACAAACATACAGCAGACACACACACATACATACATACACACATGCACACACACACACAACACACACACACACACACACACACACACACATGCATGTGCGTGCTCTTTGTATCAACAGAGGCAGACAGAGGCCCAGGTGCTGCATAAATCACAGCATCTCATGTGTGACTGCGTCGCGCGCTCTGATGTTTCCGCTGCGCTCCGTGTTTGTGCTTCGTCTACATCACTTTTTCCAAGGCCCGCGTTGGTTTCTTGGCTGCAGATGTAGTGAATCATTGCTAGAAATCATTGCTAATGGGTGGCTCTGCGGCCCCACACACACACACACACACACACACACACACACACACACACACACACATACACACACACATGGGCATGCATGTATACACACACACACACACACGCGCATGTGCATGTGCAAAATGGCTGCATGAATGGAATGGAAAGTTTTGCTTTCGTGGCAAAATTGCAGGTTTTCCACTTGAATGTTGGAACAACGTTTAGCATTATTGGAACACAGGTTCCGCGGCCCTAAAAACACGACAATATCTTTATTTATGGAGCACAAGTCGTACATTAAATGTAGCTCAGAGTTTTTCACACAAATACACAAAGACAGAATAAGAAAGTCAAATTAAAATGAAGCAAGAAAATATACATTTTCAATATACATTAAAGGTACATTAAAAGGTACCTTAAAAAAGGTATGTTTTATATGACGATTGAATGAGATCTGAATAAGTTCCATAGTTTCATAGTAGTTTTGATAGCTTTGAACACAAGCATTAGCCAACCTCAGGACTGGAGCAGGGATATCGTGTGAGTCAAACCTTCATGTATACATACGTAGAAATATATATACAGTATATACACTAGGAGACCGAGCATCTCCAGGTGTCCACTTCTGTAGGACCAGAGGAACTGAAGAGGACCAAAGCCCTGAGTTTTCCCTACAACAAACAACAACGACAACAGGAATGTGTTGTTCTGCTCAGCCTCTTGAAGAACCTCGAGTCTCGATTCTCATTGGCCGGCGGCGTTGTCACTCACAGGACGGCGAGGTGGTCCATCAGGTTTTATTCTCATATTAACATCCACTTGTTTCTTCAGTCCTCTGGTGTGCCTGTTATTCTCTGTAGACGCGCCGAGCGATTGTTGTAAATCACATTCCGAAATTTCACCACGGATCTTGGAGAACAAGGGGGCCTCTTTAGCCCTAAATCTGTCCCTGTGCAACACATGATTCTTTGTGGTTTCATGTTCATTTCCCAGAGAATTGAGACGATGAAAGTTGTAATTATTTGCTAATTATCGCTCCGTTTTTGGATTCAAACTCGAGAGAGTCTCGGCTGAGCAGGGGGGAGGGAGGGAGGGCGGAGACATTGAGTGTGTTCTTGGAGTTGCTTCGAGGAGGACGGTTCCTCCACGTTGGAGAGTTATTTAGATCAATACAACAACGACAACAACAACAACAACAACAACAACAACAACAACAACAGCAAAAGAAGAAGAAGTAGAAGAAGTAGAAAGGGAAAAAAAAACCACAAGAACAAAACCTAAACGGTAAACAGCCCTGCACGAGTACACTGGTTTCGGCCAATCGGAGGAGCTGAAGCGACGGTCTCTGGGGTTGCATGTTGTGTTTAATCCAATTAACCCCCAAGGCATAGTGCTGGAAGATTTGTGTTGATGTGTGTGTGTGTGTGTGTGTGTGTGTGTGTGTGCGTGTGTGTGTGTGTGTGTGTGTGTGTTCCCTGGAGCCAAAGTTAAACCCCATTGCCACCGGCAGCCATGTGTTATTTCCCTATTAGAGAGGTCCCACTGTAACGCATTGTGTCATTATGGAAACACGCACACACACACACACACACACACACACACACACACACACACACACACACACACACACACACACAGACACACACAGAGGAACAGACGCAGGCACACACAAGAGGCAAGAGAGAGCAAGAGAGTCGGAAAAAGGCAGAAAAACAAATTAAACCAAGTGCCAGATAGGCCTTTCATTATAATTACCATATTCAATAAAACACAGATTAGATAAAGGAGAAGGAGAAGCTCAGAGAGAGAGAGAGAGAGAGAGAGAGAGAGAGAGAGAGAGAGAGGAGGGAGCCAAATCTGTACCACAACGTGTGTGTGTGTGTGTGTGTGTGTGTGTGCACAATATATGCTGATGAGTGCATGTGTGCGTAGAGAGCTGTGTGTATCTTGTGTGTGTTTGAGCGCACTCCGCTAAGAACCAGGAACATACATGGCTCATAACATACAGCACCGTTCTCAAAGAAGTCTCTCCCTCTCTCTCTCTCTCTCTCTCTCTCTCGCCAACACACAATTACAGGGAGGCCTCGCTCCATCGCACCGCTTTACCTAAAGCAACTGAAGAGTCTCCAACGTATCCAACCTCGAGTAATTACAATATTCAATCATGCCGAAACAAATTTTAGGTCCGACAGCCAGTTTGCTCTGCCGTGTCAATGCAATACTTGTGAGGTAGATAAACAGCTAATTGCTCGAGCGGGTTTAGCCATTGACTTGCAGAGAGCTCCAACCCCTCTCCTCTCTCTTCTCCTCTCTTCAACTTTTCTCTTTTCTTTACTTCACAGAATTTGAAATGAACTCAATTGTGTGCACAGAACACACCACACACACACACCACACACACACACCACACACACACACACACACAACACACACACGGCATGAAGCGTATTTGCAAGAAGCCCACACTTCACGTAGCATGAATTAGCATGAATTTGATCACCCCAAGCCGGTTGGGCCCCTTGATCAATATCACTATTGTTGCGTCGTTGTCCTGTTACCAATCATTGTCCTCGGATATAACAGATCAATGGTCGGGGATTGGATTGGATGGCGCCGACCTACTGTGTGTGATTGTTGCAAGGTTTTGTGTTATGCAGATTAGAAATGAAGTGTTGAGGTTGAGTTACATAATGGCAAAAAAAATAAAATACTTTCATGTAATTAAAGGTGCTGTGTCGGTAAAGGTTTGAGAGTTAATAAGAAGAGAGAGAAAAAGAGAAAAACATTTTGAAACGAAACAACCATAAGAACCCTCCAGGTCTGTTCCCTCCCTCCCTCCCTCCCTTGTTGCCTTCCACGCACCTGTGATTGACAGGTAAATGGATTCCCTGAACCAATCACAAAGCAGATATTCTCACAGTGCATTTCACCCACTAATGGCTGACAGACGGCTATGGCGTCTCTCTCACAAGTGACAACTCAAACAGCTCTAAATGTTACCTACAGCGCCTTTAAGTGAAAACAAAGGCAGCACACAAAAACGACAGAAGACATCCCAACGAGGTAAAACAAGACACTCGGACAGTGTGTCGCGAAGCAGTCCCAATGCTGTTATATTTTCAATTTAATGGACATTACTGGCCTTCATTTTTATTCATGAGGACACCGGCACCTGGCAATTTCTGTCGGTGTTTTTCCAACACATTTCGCACATTTTCATCATCATTGCGGTAAACAAGGGTCCTTAAGGTGTGACGGCAATTACTGAAAACCCCTTCTCTCCGTACAGCTGTGAAGTTTGTTAAAGAGCGTGGTAATCCCGGGTAATAGCAACAAGTCAGAATCATGCTGCTCCCGCCTCTTCATCCATACCGCTCTGCGCTCCGTACGGGCGCCGTGTTTCACTTTGTTGTTCCTCATTGAGCGCTGTAATTGGCCGCTGTTATATTCCCGTACAGGACGCAGGGGCTCATACAAGAGAGAGTGCTACCGTGACATATTTTGCCGCTTTGATGCTCGATTCGCGAGACTCTGCGGTCGATCCGACGGTCTGGCCCCGCTGCAGGTCTGAGGCTATGCTTCTTATCTGGGGCCCATTTTGCACAGAGATCCCATAATATTGCCTTCAAGACGTTCTGGCGTTGGGCTGGCTTTTTCAAAGAAACAAACAAGAAAAAAAAAAGCCAGCATAATGCGAGAACGGTGCTTTTACATTGCGTGCCGACAGCAACCGAATCTGAATCAGAACCAGAAACAGCTTTATTGCCGCAGTTTTTACAAACAAGGAATGTGCTTTTGTGACATTGGTGCACGACGTTGAACATGAATGTTGAACATTCCGCAGCCAATTACTACAGCCGATGCCGGAATAAAGGCGGAACGAATATAACTCCTCCCCCATTCAAGAATTTCTTTTGGGATTATCTTATTTTATCTTATTCCACGTTTGTACCTTTTAAACAGAAGCCGAGGTGCGGGATAAAAGCCGCAATATTCCCGCAATGAAACGGCAGCATAAGGGGGTCTCGTATTAAACGGTAATTAAACACGATATAAAGAAATGGTTGATAGGAAAAAAAAAAGATGTTGGGTTCCATAGTGGAAGGGGCATTGTCAAAACTCCTTCACTCAACCTCCGGTGCGCAGTCAACAGAATACGACCACTCTGGTGAAGTGTTTTTTTTTTATCAGACATCTTGTATTTGGCAGAGAATTTCCCCCCCCGTTAAGCAACTTTATACATTTCAAAATGAATGGATGCGGCAAAAGAAGAACACTGAGAAAAACTGAACGCTCCGGAGACTTTATTGACAGAAAGTTGCTCGCTCATGACAAACATTGATTTTTGGTGCAACCAAAGGCATGCCCACAGAAAGAGGATGACCCAAGCTGTCCGTAGAGGTGCAATAAATACAATAACATAAGACTTACTGGATATTTTCACGACGTCCTCTTAGTGGCTTGCGGCTACACCCCGCCCACTCCATCTTCCCGGTGAGGTTAACTCAGGTGGGATCTCACGAATGGAGGCAGTGTGGTTTTCTGCACAGTAAATGGCGTAGGATGACTGGGTCCATAGGAATTACGGTACATCTGTACAATGCTCTGGCGCTGGCAGGTTTTGAACGCAAAAGCACAAAAAGGGAGACAGGTGGAATAGCAATGAAAGTTCGGTTCACTTTGGTAAACGGGCAAGGTCAAAAACCGGGAGATCAGACACAGAGGCGAACAAATCCGACAAGAAGAAGCAGGCGGGGAATCCGGGGTCCATGAAACAGGCAAGTAGTTTCAAAAACAGGCAGGTCAGGGGATGTAGACTGCGGGGAAGTTTGGTGGGGCGGGAGACAGAGACAACCTGGCGGAGAACAAAGGGAAGTGAACCGGTATTTATATACCGAGGAACCCGCAAGGAAACCAGCTGCAGGTGAGGAGATGGGCGGCGCCAAACCAGGTGAAGGGAAAGAGGTGGTGGCGGCGGCGCAAGGGGGGAGGGGCCACATCTGAAACGACAGGAGAGTCGGTGAAACGAAAAACCCCCCCGGATGAAAATAACTCACGGTGAGGGGAATTTGTGTCCTGTGTACAGAAAGGCTTCACGCTTCTTCTCTGCTTAGCAACAGCGAGCTGACAGAAGAAGGCTCTCTTCTGTTCCCTCCATTTTATTTTCCTTTTCTTTTTTTTTTTTTCCCCTTTTCCATAGAGATCCCCGATCAGGACCCAACATCTCGACAGCATCACAGACACTTTGATTGTGTCTAAGATACACACTGAGTGCGAACATGCTCTCGCCCATGACCATGAATGCGTGTGTGTGTGTCTTCCACCCGCTGCACTGCAATGGCTTCGCTGATAGGGCCCCTAATTTACCACCAGGCGTGAGTGGGATTAGCAATTACAAGCTGTTTCAAAAAATGTCACGTGACTACCCCCTGGTGACATCACAAGTGGAAGTGTCCAACCGGATCTACGACGACTAGATCGGCCTAGCCTACACAGCCGCACTCGCACTCGGACTGTACTGCCCTGCACTGCTCATGTATAATTTATCATTCTACATATTGACCAGTT
>PIJE02000903.1:66381-81381 GCA_002895965.2 Coryphaenoides rupestris | reverse complement strand
TGTATATTTCTTTTTATTATTTATTATATTTATATTTATTTATTTTTTATGAAGTTGACTTACTTTATATACCTGTATACTGTATATTTAGTTCTTGCGGCTACACCCCGCCCACTCCATCTTCCCGGTGAGGTTAACTCAGGTGGGATCTCACGAATGGAGGCAGTGTGGTTTTCTGCACAGTAAATGGCGTAGGATGACTGGGTCCATAGGAATTACGGTACATCTGTACAATGCTCTGGCGCTGGCAGGTTTGAACGCAAAAAGCACAAAAAGGGAGACAGGTGGAATAGCAATGAAAGTTCGGTTCACTTTGGTAAACGGGCAAGGTCAAAAACCGGGAGATCAGACACAGAGGCGAACAAATCCGACAAGAAGAAGCAGGCGGGGAATCCGGGGTCCATGAAACAGGCAAGCAGTTTCAAAAACAGGCAGGTCAGGGGATGTAGACTGCGGGGAAGTTTGGTGGGGCGGGAGACAGAGACAACCTGGCGGAGAACAAAGGGAAGTGAACCGGTATTTATATACTGAGGAACTCATGAGGAAACCAGTTGCAGGTGAGGAGATGGGCGGCGCCAAACCAGGTGAAGGGAAAGAGGTGGTGGCGGCGGCGCAAGGGGGGAGGGGCCACATCTGAAACGACAGGAGAGTCGGTGAAACGAAAAACCCCCCCGGATGAAAATAACTCACGGTGAGGGGAATTTGTGTCCTGTGTACAGAAAGGCTTCACGCTTCTTCTCTGCTTAGCAACAGCGAGCTGACAGAAGAAGGCTCTCTTCTGTTCCCTCCATTTTATTTTCCTTTTCTTTTTTTTTTTCCCCTTTTCCATAGAGATCCCCGATCAGGACCCAACATCTCGACAGCATCACAGACACTTTGATTGTGTCTAAGATACACACTGAGTGCGAACATGCTCTCGCCCATGACCATGAATGCGTGTGTGTGTGTCTTCCACCCGCTGCACTGCAATGGCTTCGCTGATAGGGCCCCTAATTTACCACCAGGCGTGAGTGGGATTAGCAATTACAAGCTGTTTCAAAAAATGTCACGTGACTACCCCTGGTGACATCACAAGTGGAAGTGTCCAACCGGATCTACGACGACTAGATCAGCCTAGCCTACACTAGCCGCACTCGCACTGTACCGCACTGCACTGCACATGTATAATTTATCATTCTACATATTGACCAGTTGACATGGTCAATATGTTTGAATGACCTGGAGTGGAGGCAGATGCACGGGGTTATGGGGCACGGTTTTAAAAAACACACACACACATACATACACACACACGGGCACATACACACACACACACAGACCGACACAGCAACACATGCTCGGTGGGTTCTTCACGTCTTCAATCTTCCAAACGTTACAGAGCTATT
Organism: Coryphaenoides rupestris; assembly: GCA_002895965.2. Taxonomy (NCBI): domain Eukaryota; kingdom Metazoa; phylum Chordata; class Actinopteri; order Gadiformes; family Macrouridae; genus Coryphaenoides; species Coryphaenoides rupestris. Next base: position 79,996 of record PIJE02000903.1, on the reverse strand, counting down.
GACGCCCCCCTGCTAGCATGAACCCAGCAGGACCCCCTTATAAAAAATTCGATGAATTTAATGCAACACCTGCTATGAAATCTGACTATCGGAGCAATTCAAAAAAATAAACACACAAACATAGACACAGACAGTAGATGCACAAACACGCACACGCACACACACACACACACACACACACACACACGCAAACACACATACATACAGGCACAGTAGATGCAGACATGCATGGGCACACACACACATACACATAGATACACACACACACACAGACACACACACATACACTCACATGTACTGTACACACATACATACATACATACATACATACACACACACACACACACATACATACATACATACATACATAGTATAAATACATCATACACACATACATACATCATTACATACATACATAAATACATACATACATACATACATACACATACATACATACATACATACATACAAATATCCCAAGGGCTGTACTTTACAATGGCCTTTCACAACACTTACTTTATTACTTTTCTATTGTCTACCTCTAAGTGAATACAACAGCAGAGACCTGTGGCTCTGTGGAGCTGCTCCACCCCAAAACATGTTTAATGCATACCTCGCAACGGAATACGGCCTGTCATCCGGCGGGGGTAACTGTGTAGCCCGAACTAAGACATTGATATGCACGTCTCATATGCACCCCCCCCCCCCCCCCCCCCCCCGTTCCACCCACCCACCCACCCCAACACCACACACACACACACACACACACACACACACACACACACACTCTCTCTCAAACAAAACAACCTCTCCACCCCTCCGTACTTTTAATTGGGATGTATTAGCGCTCTGAGACCATTGGTTTTTTCGGCGGTGACATGGGTATTCATCAGCGAGGCTCTCTTTCGTCTCGCATGCTAACGGATGACTCCGGGACGCCGGGGTAATTAATAGAGAGTGGTAGGTGAGGAGGCAAAATGACTGTTTCCGCACTCTATTAGCATGTGTGATGAATATGCTGTGAGCGTGCAAGTTGGCGGCGGCGGCTGCCGGTGTCAGATGGGCTGATGGCGTCTACTTCCGCCTTCCACTCCGTCAGCTGCAGCCTCCTCTCTTGTGGCGCGTTCTATTTGTAGTCGGAGGTTTCCGAGTTCCAAGTGGGAAGTTCCGGGGGGGGTGGAGGGGGGGGGGGGGGGGGGGGGAGGGAAGAATCTCACAACCAACCCCCGACTTCGAAAATCGAAGATGGCAGCTCCGTGCATCGGCAGTAGTGAAAGCTGTAGTAATAAACAGTTTTTTTACCACATAATACGTTGTTATCAACTGGTGTCGTTACGAACGGCGAACCTGGCCGGAGCAAACCCAAGCACAAGCACGACACACTCGGGTGTGACGTCATTCCGGTCAGCTCCGACTTCCGACATCCGAGGTAATGGAAACGCAGCGTTGCTGTTCCTTCGACGCGAAGCCCAACATGAGAGCGAGCGTCGTTCGTTTAGCCGCGTGGCTTAGCGTTACATCGCGCATTCAGAGAGCATTCTTGCAAAACAAAAAAAGAATGGATTTATCAACCATTGATCGTGTTCCTTCCCACCATTTTGTTAACCTAAATGTCGGCAGGGTGGGAGGAGAGAAGTGTTTTCTCTTTTAAAACACAGCCTGCTATTTGTAATGCAGATAATTCACTTGACTTAAAAGCACACGGTTACACGCACGGACACAAACACGCCTTTTAAATGATTTATTTAGAATACAATTCACAAGCAAGCAAAACAAGCAAACAAACAAGAAATACTAAATACAAGGGCCCAGAGATTCAAGAGTCAAGATTCAACCACTTTAATGTTCACATACACATACAGGATATGCAGTGAAATGAAAAAGTGGCGATGCTCAGCAGAACACAAATACAAATCACCAAAGAATCAAACATCCACACTATTTACAGTCTTTACGAGGAGTACGAGCGGTCTAGTGCATATCGTGTCGGGTGCAGAACTCGCTACCACAAGGAGGATATATACTTATTATGTGTTTGCACAGAACATCTCCTCCTCCAGATGTGTCTGCTGCAAATTAAGGAAGATATCTCACACACACACACACACAAGCATGCGTCTGATTCATGTATGTATGCACAGGAAGTCACTTTGGATAAAAGCGTCTGCTAAGCGAATGAATGCAAAATGTAAATAGACACTGTAAAGCCTAATTACTGAACGTTTCTACAAACAAAGACGTGTTTCATCAAATCCCTTCCAAGGGGGCCTGCGTGAGAGCTTGGCATTGTTAAGCTTTTTTATTTTTTTTAAATTGAGCGGGAAAAACCAACACGCAGTCACACACACACACACACACACACACACACAGAAAAAACACATTAAAACTGGCATCCATTTTGCTGCCGCCAGCGCTCAGTAACAATGGGACACCACACAGAGAGGAGCGTTTGAAGACCCAGATTGGCTCGCGCGGACAGCTTACGGAGCTAATAATCTAAGAATAGTGCATCTCGCCGACGTATCCGTCATTAGGAGGGCACGCCGACGCACCGCGCGCCCTTGACGGTCCCTATTGGCACCCGCCATTACAGCCATTATCAAGATGGATCACTGTCACTGTGGACCGTGCAACACTCTGTGTGTGTGTGTGTGTGCGTGCGTGTGAGGGAGTGTGTGTGTGAGAGTCGGTGTGTGACTGTGAGCGCATGTGTGAGCATACAGTGTGTGTTGTGTGTGTGTGTGTGCGTGTGTTGTGTGTGTGTGGGTGTGTGAGGGGTGTGTGTGCGTGCGTGTGAGGAGGCATGTGTGAGCATACAGTGCGTGGTGGTGGTGTGTGTGTCCGCTGAGAGGGTGTGTGGTGGGGTCTGTGTGTGAGGGTGATGTGTCTGTGATGAGCTTGTGTGAGCCATACAGTGTGTGTGTGTGTGTGGTGTGCGTGTCGTGTGTTGTGGTGTGCGTGTGTGTGTGTGTCGCGTGAGAGGGTGTTGTGAGCGGTCTGTGTGTGAGGGTGTGTGTCTGTGAGAGCTTTGTGAGCATTACAGTGTGTGTGTTTGTGTGTGGTGTGTGTGTGTGTGTGTGTGTGTGTGAGGGGATGTGTGCGAGTGTGTGTGTGTGAGGGTGAGTGTGTGACCTTTAGAGCATGTGTGAGCATACAGTATGTGTGTGCAACTATGTGTGTGTATGTATGTGTGTGTGTGTGTGTGTTTGCGTGCAGGTGGGTGTGTATGAGAGTGTGTGTGTGTGGGGGGGGGGTAGGTGTTTGAGGGTGTGTAACTGTGATTGTATGAGCATAAATGCATGCAACCATGCGTGTGTGTGTGTGTGTGTGTGCATGTGTGTGTGTGTTTATTAGAGCTCGTTAGCACGCCTGCATTCTATCTGTCATATCTATGTTTCTGTGCATTCTTCAAACAAGTTTAAGCACTAATTGGTGGACTCTTGATTAGTACACACATAAAAATCCTGGTCATTCACAGAGCTTCTTCTAACATAAGCACGTCCTATGTCACATTAATGAGCCTAAATGAGATGTCAAAATGCTTAATTATTAAGATGAATGTTTCATTGCAATAATACTGAGAGAAATTAGAACAATGTTAAATCGGGGCATGCACACTCAATGCCGCGTTGTCAGCGAGAGTAATGTCTGCAATTCATTAAATAAGAACGAAAATAGCCATTTTAATGCAGAGTTGATTGTGTGTGTGTGTGTGTGCGTGTGTGTGTGTGTATGTGTGTGTGCGAGATAGATAGAGCGAAAGAGAGACAAAAACAGAGAGAGAGAGAGGGAGAGGGAGAGAAAGAAAGAGAGAAAGAAAGAGAGACAGAGAGAGAGAGAGAGGGAGAGAAAGACTTTTGACTTTTAAAAAATAATTTATTTTATCAGGTCAATTAACAAAAAAATTCTCCTCAATCAAATAAATACATAAATACACATGAATAAATAAATTACATCGCATCACATTAGTTGCACAGAGAAAATAAGTTGGTCCTCTACAACTGAACACAGCACATCACCATAAGACCAGATCAAACTGAACTGATCTATATCTTTCATTTCATTATAATAATTTAAATCAATCCTAATTCTAGCTCTCACCATCCTTGTAAACAGTAGAGATACATCAATATCAACAGCATCATCGACCATCCTCCTCCTGCTCACATAAACAGCCATCTTTGCTTGACCTAAAACGAAATTCAAAAGTTGACATTTGACCCTTGCAGACCGTTTGTACTTGAAACCAAGAGAAAGAAGGCGATACAGAGAGAGAAAGAGAGACAGAGAGAGGGAGAGAAAAAGAGAGACAGAGAGAGAGAAAAAAAAGAAGAAAAGAGAGAGAGAGAGAGAGAGCGAGAGAGAGAGAGAGAGAGAGAGAGGAGAGAAGAGAGAATCCATGCATCCTAAATTACAGCTCATCTTAACAAAGCTGTGTGTTTGCATGTGTGTGTGTGTGTGTGTGTGTGTTTACGTGTGTGAGTGTGCGTGTGAATCGGCTCAACACGCATGCACACACACACACACACACACACACTCCTGGTTTTCACCGTGCATGGCTGAGCGCCGATGAACACGCCTGAACAACGCGGTGGACAAAACACTTGCCTTCGTCAAACACATCGTGGCACCTGGTCAGGGGGAAGGGGGCGGGGACTCTGAACGTAACGTAACCCCTGGTTACCAGACCGAACCCTCCTTCTGAACGCAAACACTGCTCAACACAAGCATCTACTGATGCTTTATGTTAAACTGTTGGTCTGTGTAGCTAAAATAAACAGGATTTTGCTGCTTAAACGTATGTATATGTCTATTCATTGATTCACTCTTATACCAAAATCCATTTGAATTGGAAAATGTTGCTTCTCGTGTCAAATATTGATATGCAATTAAAATGTGATTAATTACGATTAATTACAAAGCCTCTAATTAATTAGATAAATGTCTTTAATCGAGTCCCACCACTATAATTTATATATATACTGTGTATATATATATATATATTATATATATGTATACATGTATCAAAGTCAAGGTCAAAGTGTTTAATTGTGACATGTTCTTCATAACACAGGGCCATTCTGTACAGTGAAATTCTTGTGACATGGCAGGTGACAAAAATATATATATAAATAATATATAAATGAATATATTATAAATGAAAATATACACCCTGTGCTGCCTTTGCAGTTCATGTAGTCATTGAAATAATTGCAATCAGTAAATAAGTATAATAATTATAGAATATCTGAAGTTAAGTTAAAAAGTGAATTTAATGAGTTAAAATGTTAAAAACAATTGATTGATCTGCACATTATCAGCAGTCGCTAGCTCTGTTTGCAAATTGCCTTTGTGAATTGTAGCTGTTGTGATTGTTATGGTTGAGTTATCATACAATACAGTCGTTACTTTATACTTTGGATAATATAACAATATACTTGGTGGATTTGCGTGTGTGTGTGTGTGTGTGTGTGTGTGTGTGTGTGTGTATAGTGCTTAGCTTTGCATGCATATGTTAATGCTTGTGTGCTGATGTATGTTTTTATCTCTAATGTTACAGTTTTACAAATATTAACACGAAGAATCAAGCCTTCAGTACAGAACAAGAAAAGTCAAGCCTTGTGTGGGTACCGAAACCCGGTACCACTATGGCACTGGTTCCCGTACGACCGGTACCTACCGTACCGAATCAAAACGCATATTTCGGTGCCACGACCGAAGGGAGCGCAGGCGCTGCCATTACTCGCTTTTTTCAAACTACCGTAACTCCTAGACCGTTTGTGCGATCGAAGAAATTCCAATGGTTTCTGAAAGCAGAGAAGCTGCGCTTTCCAACCATATACGGGTATTACGGTAAACCCGAAGGGGTTGCGCGGAAGAGTTGCGCAAAAGAGTTGTAGGAGTGGCAGGAGGAGACAGAGGATTCAAGCTTGTTTACATCGTGTTTAGCGGGTTCTGATCGTGTTTAGCGGGTTTTGATCGTGTTTAGCGGGTTCTGATCGTGTTTAGCGGGTTTTGATCGAAAAATTGTTGATTCTTCAGGTACCACAGTGATATATTGCTGCCTCTCCTTCAACAAATGTACTCTTTGTAAGTCGCTTTGGATAAAAGCGTCTGCCAAATGCCCTAAATGTAAATGTATGTGTGTGCACAGGTGGATGTAGAATATGCAGAGTAGTGTAGAGTAGTTTTCACTTGCTTTGTTTGCTGTTATTTATTATTAGTAGTAGTACTGTAACTTATTTATTGTTAAATTGTTATTTGTTGATATTGTTAATTTAATATTTATTAGTAATGTTTAATAGTGTTTTGTATTTAATTGTAATTCTAATTTAAACAGTGTTACTTTAAGAGTTAATATATTGTTCAATGGTTTTGCCTTAGCAATAAAAAAAGACATTCTTTAACGTTATTGTTTGCTCTTTATTTTAAAGAAGGTATCGGTTCAGGCACCGTTTAGGAACCGGTACCGTTTTAAAAGTATCGTTTTGGCACCGGTATCGGAAAAATCTAAACGATACTCAACCCTAACTTGTATGTTACTCGTATGTTAGCTGGCTGTCTAGCGTTGCACTAGAGAACGCGCTGCAAGGGCAGTACACACCCATACACACACATACATACTGTATATACACATTGAGCGGCACAATATACAGAATAATAAGATAATACACAAACACAATATACATAGACGAACAAAATATAAAATGTGTACATTTTAGATCAATTTGAGTGAAACAAGTGTTGTGCGTTCTTGTACTTTACAAGTTTTGTAAAATCTCTCTCTCTCTCTGTCTGGCTTTCTCTGTCTGTCTTTGGACGCAATTAAATTCTGCAGTGCGGTTGTCTGACCTTTCTCAGCTTATGCTTAACCTTGGCCGGAAAAAAAAACTGCACACAACTCGCAAATGAAGGGCGGAATCGTCCATGCGTGTTCCATTTGTGGAGCACCAGAAAGTCGACTTCTATGGGCGCCCGTCAGTCGAGAAGAGAGCAAGAGTTTCACCGCCATGGCAAGCATGTTGCTATGCACCCCTTTTTCTATTTTCATGTTCATATACACAGCTAAAATAATGTGTATAGTGTAGTGTATATCTCTCCCAATGTGCAAATGGTGACTTTATCTTTTGTGTATGGCTCCATTGATCACATTAGACATGTGGAAAGCCTGAATACCTTGAAAATGTGTCCACAAAATGCTATTAGTTAGCTTATTTTAAAGTTGACTTCAAACTAGGGCTGGACAATATACCGATATTATATCAATATTGTGATTTGAGTTTCAAATCGTCTTAAACTCAGGTTATAATAATATCGTGATGTGGCATAAGTGTAGATTTTCTGGTTTTAAAGACTGCATTATAGTCAAGTGGTGTCATTTTCGTCACCTGATTGTTCTAGCTGTTGTATTATTTGCACAGAAGTTATTCTAAAATGAGTAAATACTCTGTACTTTTCATTTGTCAAGGATTTACTTAACACAGGAGTATACGGAAATAGGCTTTACCATGTGGTTACTTGATCTTATAGACCATTTATTCATTGAATAACTGGAAAACATGCCAATAGGGTGATCTATATCGTTATCCAGATATGACCTATTTCTGCATAGAAGATATTGACCGTATCACCCAGCTCTACGTCAAGCCCACATTCTAAATCATCACTGCTACATACAAGCACTCTTGTCTTAAGTTGTGTTTGTTATACATAAGCTGGTATTCAGCCCTAGCGACTTGGATCACAGAACATTTACCTAAGGCTTCATACTTTACTCATAAAATAAAGCAATTTACTATTACAAATACAATAAGCATTCTAACGTAATTGGAAAGTCTGGATCATTTCGATGTTCATTTGTGTCATGGCTATATATACATATATACTGTATATACTGTATATATTATACACAGCATGTTAAAAACTAACCACAGTAGAAGTGATTAAATTATCCACAAATTGGATTGGATTTAATGCATTTGGCCTGCAATATGATTTAACAATATGTCAACACAATTGGGAGAAAGAGATCAAACTTAATTCTCTAATTAATTGAATTAACTCTATTCATTAATTGTATGAATTACATAAATGCATGCACATTTAATACTGAACATGTGAAATAGTCTAAATGGAATCCAACACTTTTAATTATCAGCTGAAAGCAGAGGAAAAAGAAAACTCAAACGCCAACATTATCCTATTAGCCTGTTCCCCATTATCCTTGGTGAAGGTTTATCAGGTTGTAGAATTGTATGAGGTGTGTGTGTCTGTGTGTGTGTGTGTGTGTCTGTGTGTGTCTGTGTGTGTCTGTGTGTGTGTGCGCACACGCTGGGCAGGCCGAGGGCCAGCTCATCTGTTGCTGTTCTTGACTCATAAGGTCACATCAGCCCAGTCTCAGAGCATGGTCGCCTTGGCTGGCCCGAGTGGCTCCTCAGCTGTCTGGCGCTCACCATATGGTGGGCCACTAACACCACACACACACACACCTCTGGGGGACCGGGGGGTTCATACTCCCCTCGTCTGGAGAGCTGGTCGACACTCAAACTGGATTTGTTTCATTTGCAGTCGCCACTGTCGACAGCACCTTCAGTTAGATGCGGATAGGGATGATCAACGAGCACGTATGCGTTTCCGTTTACCTCGGAAGGTGGAAGTCGGAGCTGGGGAATGACGTCACACCTGAGTTGACCGCGTTCCAGTGACAACAAGTCGGAAAACAAAAGACGGACGCCTCCAGGAAAACTTTTGTTGTGCTTGGGTTTGCTCTAGCCAGGTTAGCCATTGTAGCAATACCAGACAGAATTGGATTTCGAAGTCGGGATTGTGAGATTCTTCCGACTTTCCGAGTGGGATTCTTTGTAACTCGTCACAAAGAATCACATTATTTGTTCCTCTGCTGCAGCCGTTAGTTTATCACGTCGATAACTCAGCTGTGCTTGGCACCGTTCATCACAAGTAAGCTTCGACAGCTTTTGTTGCTTTGGTTACAAGTTGGCTAATGGATGAATTTAGAAGTGATTGAGAAGTGAGAGAACTTGAGCCGAACTTCACGTGCAATATGCGGTTTCAGCGCACACCTGCCGACCAATCAGAAAAGGGTATTCACCCTGACCATGGTTTAAGAGATAAATATACGATGTATGGTATATCGAAGCGAGCAAGTACCTCTTATGAAGCTTGTTAACTTGTTAACCGTTCGCCTAAGCACATTCAGAGTAGATATGAATACTTGACGAACATCGGAGATCGCACCATGTAGGTTAGCGCTCCCGGGGCGAAATTTAACCTCAAACTGTAATCGTTTAATCTTCAGTCGTGACCGTAACACGAGTAGCCCTATCTAAAGCACGCCAGAGTTAAGATAGGAATGCATACAGGACATAATGAATATGCCGAGCTAGTTAGCGCCATAGGTTAGCGCCCCCGTCGAGATTGGCTAGTTAACCCCAACCTGTAATTGCTTCATTCGCAGTCACGACCGTAACGAAGCGCATTCGGAGTTAGATATAATGAATAATGCATGCGATTAATCCCGCCTGACTGGCCACCGTCGGGGCACCTTTAATTAGATTATTATTGTTATTATATAAATTGAAGACGCGCTGAAACGGGTTCCTTTATTTATGCCGTTGTCACCGAGCATATTGATGGGACCTAGACAGCAGTGAGTGAGTGAGTGAGTGAGTGAGTGAGAGTGAGAGAGAGAGAGAGAGAGACAGAGAGTGTGTTCCCCCAACCCCGGCTAATGCGAATTAGCCGTCAACGCACTTTTATGATTGCTGAAATGGGATATGGGGCACATACTGTACTGTACACACACAAGGTTGGTTATTTCTTTTTTTCTCTACCTTTTTTTTTTCTTGGTATACGATTCAACAACGGTGCACGTCTCAGTGGCATCCTCCCGAGATCTCGGGGAGGGAAGATCTCCTCCAGGGGTGTTTTGAAGTGTCGCTCGGGGGTTGGAGGAAAGGCAGGAGAGAGAGAGAGAGAGAGAGAGAGAGAGAGAGAACAGAGAGACACAGAGAGAGAGAAAGTGAGCTCTATGTGTTGTGTGTGATGCGCAAGCGAGTGGATGTCCTCTCATCTGGTCCGAGCTTCGTGAAGTCAAAGTTGTTTTCTCTTTTTTTTTTTTCCCTCGTCTTCTTCTCCTCCTCCTCCTCTCTCCTCCTCCTCCTCCTCCTCCTCCTCTGCCACCGCACGTTGCTCCCGCCATCTGGCAGTGGGCTTTGAAAACCAGGCCAAGTCTCTCCTTCCAGAATGGCATGAAAATATATACACATAAACCGAGTCGTCCTGCTGGTCTCTCTCTCGCTCGCTCTCTCCCTCCCTCGCTCTCCCTCTCTCTCTCTCTTTCTCTCTGTCCCTCCCTCTCCCTTTCTCTCGCTCACTCCCCCCTCTCTCCTTCTCTCGCTCTCCCTCGCTCCCTTGCTCGTTCTCTGTCTCCCTCTTTCCCCCTCTGTCCCTCGCTCTCTCCTTCTCTCTCCCTCTTCCCCTCTCCCACTCTCTCCCTCACTCTCTCTCTTCTTCTCTCTCCCCCTCACTCCCTCTACTCTCCCTCTCCATTCCTCTTTGCTCCCTCTTTGCTCCCTCTTTCCCTCTCTCTCCCTCCATCTCACTCTGTCTCCCTCTCGCTCTCCCTCTCCCCCTTATTCCCCTTCTCTCTGTTCTGTCTCTCTCTTCTCTATCCCCCTCTCTCTTTCTCTCTCCTCCTCACTTCTCTCTCTCTCTCTCTTGAAGTTAGCTGTGACATGCAAACAATGATGCCAGGCTTGCTGTGTTGAAGGGTGCGGAGAGGATGGGTCAACACACACACACACACACACACGCACAACGCACGCACACGCACACGCACACGCACACACACACACACACTGTGGTTACGGCTGTTACAGAGCACTTTGTGAAATGGAAATGAAATAAGAAACAAGAAAGACTTCTCGGAGCACGACTTCATTAGTTTGGGGAATTCAAAACGACGGGAGGAAGGAAGACAAAAAGGAAACCTGAAGCATTTTATTACTTGGTTTATGAAAATCCTGTTAATATTGATAAAGCTAACATTGTATTTTTTACCCATCTGCATTTTTTTTCCCCTTTACATCTGTCTCCCCCACCGGGGATGGAAGGGAGGGAGGGAGGGAGAGAGGAGAGGAGAGAGAGAGAGAGAGGAGAGGGAGGGTGGGAGGGAGAGGGGGAAGGGAGAGAGAGAGGAGGAGACGGGAGGGGAGGGAGGGAGAGAGAGAGGAGAGGAGAGAGAGAGAGAGAGAGGAGAGAGGGAAGGAGGGGAGTGTCGACCAGGGAGGGGACGGCTGGTGGGGCGGGGGGGGCGGGGGGTGAGACTGGCAAAAACAGAATCTGCTTCAAGAGGCTTTGGGGACAGAGAAGAAGGAGAGAAGAAGAAGAGAGAAGGAGAGGGGCTCTGCCGTGGGGTGGAGGAGGTGGAGGAGGAGGGTGGAGAGGTGGGAGGAGGACAGCGGCATCAAATTAACACCGTGAAAAGCCCGGCCACCCGGAGTAAACAGTAAGCTTAAACTTTCTGCCTCACTGTCAGCGGGAAGGCGGGGGGGCTGGTGCGGTGAACTCACATTGACTACTGCCTTCCTGGCTGAGGCCGTGCTCCATTTGCATAACCTTCCCATCTCTCTCTCTCTCTCTCTCTCTCTCTCTCTCTCTCTCTCTCTCTCTCTCTCTCTCTCTCTCTCTCTCTCTCTCTCCCTCTCTCTCTCTCGCCGTCTCACAGCGCCTGTCACCTCCGACTCTCACTTAGCCTTTTGTTTACCTCACCGTATCCCCGGCGAAGTAAGATCAGCTCCACCGCGGCGACAGTGGCGGTGGCAGCCATTACGGAGGCGGTGGTGCCGGTGGGTCGGCGGTGGTGGCGAGTGCCCCCCTCCATCCTCCATCCTCCCCTGCCCTCCATGAGTGAGAGTGTGTCTGTGTGTCTGTGTGTGTGTGTGTGTGGTTGCTGTGTGGTGTGTGTGTGTGTGTGTGGCGAGAGCGGGTCTAATTGACTAGGCTCTATGCCGGGTCAGGCACTGGGAGATGCACAGTCCTTAGTGGGGCTCATTGTGACACTGACCTTTCAAATGACATCCAGGCCTGTGGCGGTCGCCTGCCTCCCTGCCTGCCCCCCCCCCGCCCCCCCCCCCCCCCCCTGCACCGTGCGTTGCTATCACTTTACCATCGCGACCTCCCGCCAACTCTGCTCTCTTCGCCATGTCTCCATCGTTTTGTTTCCTCTTTATTTTCTTCTGCTATACAGCCGTTGTCAGTCTATATCGCAGATGATTCAAGCTAACGTCGTGGCACGATTGATCTAAATAGAAATATTGTTATTATTATTATTACTATAGACCATTGGGTGGAGGTACAGTATGTGCTGCAGGTGCTTGCCGTTGGATGTGATATATGCGGCCGTTTGAGCCACTTCTATCCGACCGCCCCCCCGGCCCAGCGGCCCGATCGATGAGGGTTATGATTCTCATTCAGCGGCCGCTGCTTGAACTTCAACACCGGCTCACCTGCCCGAGTGAAGGTCAGACCTCATCTAATGATGGCTCCCATCACGACATTAATATATACCGTCGGCCATATATATATATATGTGTGTGTGTGTGTGTGTGTGTGTGTGTGTGTACTGTATATAGAGTATAGGCATTACTACAAGCCCGGAGAGCTGTGCTAGGTGGCTTCGGTCAGCAGAATCGACCCCCTTTATACGATCAATTTGACTATTGTACGTACATTTTCCTGATTTAGAAAAAAACCCCCACAAAAAACTACAGTCGAATTAATCACAGGGAAGTCTTCTGTGGACCACAGCACAACTATTTGCCAAATGCTCCACAGACACGACGAGTGAGCAGGAGCTGGCTCGTAGATTTAGGTTTGTTTTTTCTTCTGTTTCTTTTACTTGTTCGAGATTTGGGCATTAAGGAAAAAAAAGAACAGAATTATTCCGGCCTTATCCTTTAAAACAACAGCAGCAACAACCACAACCACAACAACAACAACAACAACAACAACAACAACAGCGTTCTTTTATTCAACCAAACAGGGTTTTGTGAGTAAACCTCTTCCCGGGGATTAGGGTGTAAGGATATGCTGTCCATGGCAGGATAGATGGTATACACATACACACACACACACGCACACACACACACACACACACACACACACACACACACACACACACACACACACACACACACATTGAACACACACGTTGAACACACAATCCTCAGCAGCAGTAGCAGTTAGGACGATGATGATGATGATGATGATGATGATGATTTCACTATATGTTATACTTAGTGGTTATTGAATCAAACACGTGAAAGGTCAAGCTAATGGTCACCATAATAACGGCTCTCAGTGCTAAGACTTCCACGTTAAATAAATCCGTTAAGATGAAGTTATCCCCTTGGCAACAACACGGTCGCCCCTCTCTCTCTCTCTCTCTCTCTCTCTCTCTCTCTCTCTCTCTCTCTCTCTCTCTCTCTCTCTCTCTCTCTCTGTGATGTCGGAGCGGGATATGCAATCCTTCAACAACATGTGTTGCCTTGTAAATCTGCCTATAGCCTATCACACATGGAGTTCAGAGCCACGT
>PIJE02000903.1:56381-61381 GCA_002895965.2 Coryphaenoides rupestris | reverse complement strand
TATTCTCGTTACCCGCCGTGATTTATCTGTATGGGTGCCGTACCTAAATAACAATAAGCAAGTCATCCTTTTCCTCTCCTCTACCACCCCTGGGGAATGTGCAGAGAATAATCACTTCATGCTAACCTTTGTGTCAATACACATTAGACAATGGAAAGAAGAAAAAAAGCACAAGCACAAAAGCTAAAAGCTAAAATTAGCGTCGGGCTCAAATTTCGTTGAAAGCGATAATAGCGAGAATAGAACACTAAACCGTGAAAGCAAAAGGAGAAAAAAGAAAAAAAGGATTTTAACTCTAAACGGCGTTAATGTGTAATTTGATGCACATTTGAGTGAAGCACTTGTGTGCCCTTTGGCGCGACTTTCTCGCTATTAAGCGCTATTATTTACATGGCTGTTATTTACATGGGTGTTTCGTGTTTTTCGGCGTTTTTCTTTTATTTTGTATTCCTCTGTTCCACCCGTCCGCACGTTATGTGGGTTAACGGGGACCTGTTGGGCGCTCCGGTTTACGTAAAACGGTGCTATTTGTATTCTCAATTCTTATCCGCTCTTATAAAAAGTAAACCAAAGAATATATATGTATTCCGGACGACTATTCTCAAACCTATGTAACTCCGCGGTACCAACAGCTGTATTTCTTTTTCTTTTTTCGCGGTCATGTTTAATGCATGCCTACGTTTGCTCCGGTGTGTTGGCGCAGCACAAACTCCTCCCCTGGGCTCCGGTTGCGAAAGCTCAAGAGTATAATTATGTTGAAGACTAAGCTGTCAGGCCAAGTTCCTCGGGTAGGAACTTACCAGAACTTTCTACATACATACAGATAATGTTTTGGCGCAGCGAGGAGGAAACAAAGAAGGAATGAGGCCACGAAATAGTCACATGGAAACATCAGCCCTTTTTTTTTTTTTTTTGCCCCCCCCCCCCCCCAAACCACCCCTCCCCCCCCCGCCCCCCCCCCCCCCCCCCACGCCCCCTTCTCTTTGTTTCTTTTATTTATTTATATGTCTTTTAAAAAGCGCCAGATCAGCATTGTCCGGTTCCGTGGTCCAGCCTGTATTATTGCAGCACAGTGTAATGCCACAATATAAATTCAGATCATGTACGGTACGGGCCGTAAAGATCCCGAGCAGGTGTATAACATAGATGTGGTTTAAAGGTTGTACGCGCGCGTGTGTGTGTGTGTGTGTGAGTGTGTGTGTGCGTGCTTGTGTGTGTGTGTGTTGTTGTGTGTGTGTGTGTGTGTGTGTGTGTGTGTGTGTGTGTGTGTGTGTGTTTGGTGTGTGTGTGTGTGTGTGTTGTGTTTGTGGTGTTGTGTGTGTTGGTTTGTGGTGTTGGTGTTGTGTGTGTGTGTGTGTGTGTGTTGTGTGTGTTGTTGTGTGTGGTTTGGTGTGTGTGTGTGTGTGTGTGTTGTGTGTGTGTGTGTGTGTGGTGTTGTGTGTGTGTGTGTATGTGTGTGTGTGTGTGTGCGTGTGTGTGTGTGTGTGTGTGTGTGTGTGTGTGTGCGTGCTTGCCTGTGTGTGTGTATCTGTGTGTGTGTGTGTGTGTGTGTGTGTGTGTGCGTGTTGTGTGGTGTGTGTGTGTGTGTGCGTGTGTGTGTGTGTGTGTGTGTGTGTGTGTGTGTGTGCGTGTGTGTGTGTGTGTGTGTGTGTGTGTGTGTGTGTGCGTGATGGCCTCTCAGGGTCAGATAATCAGTGCAAAAGGCTCCCCTTTCATTTCCATTCACAGATGGAACAGTACACGGCAAAACAGGTAAATCAACACAAACAAACAAGAAGATAAACCAAAACGCTCCTGCCTGCCCCCCCCACCCCCCCTCCACCCCGACCCTCACCAATCATCACCTCTAGGGACGCCGGCTCACCGATACCGTTCTCAAAAATCCATGGAGAAGTTTCTTATTAGCCCTCTTAGATTGATTCTAGTATCGCGGCCAAATGGCAACAGAAAGGTCACGGCTATTAAATCAGGAAACGTGGACCTCGCCGACATTGGATATTGTGATATTCACTGCGAGGGATACTGCGATGGTCTTTGAAAGGCCACATTTGCATTTGTAAATGTGCAACTTTGGATCGCTGGGCAGTAGTCGCTTGAGTATTTACCCCATTTGCGTCTTTGAGGACTTTTCCTGGTAATTTTTTTGCGGTTCACTACACAAAAGAAGCCATGGAATTTGTGACTTGTCTGTTTGTCAATACTGTGGTATTTACACATACATTCATATTTAATTGTGTTATTATGTTACCGACATTTAAATTGCAGTAATAAAATACAATGTCAAATGGATTACAAGAGGTTGATTTCACGAACAAAATAAATAAACACGAAGTGAAGCAGATAACTAACATTTGTATGCGGTCTTGTGGGGTTCGTCTGAGACAAGCAGGTGAGTATAATTAACCCAATGGAAAATACATACATAATAAAGAAATAACAAAGAAATAACGACACAGAATGATAATTAGAATAAATTAGAAATGTGCTTTTCTCATGGATAGGGCTGAATATCGGACACTGCTTTGAAACAGCAATTTACATTTATTTACAGCATTTCCCGTTGACATGGTGTCTTGTTTTTTAATATTTTTAGTTATTAGACCGTACCTTCTCATCAGAATCATATTTCATGAATAATTAAACACAGAAATACATCAGTGTCTCGGGGACAGCGCTATTTAACATGTAAATACCAACAAGTGAGAAAAAACACGAAGAGCAGAATGAACCGGTCTCCAGAACAAGATGCTTGGCGTGACTAAAGAGACTCTTTCTCCAGTCTCCACAGTGGGAGGCGGCCCTTACCTCAGACTATGTTGGGGAAAGAATGGTCAATGGATTGCATTTATATCGCGGTTTTAACCAAAGCGATTTACATTTGCCTGACATTCATCCATTCATACACCGACGGCGGTGCCAACCATGCAAGGTAACAACCAACACGTCAGGAGCAGTTAGGGTTGGGTGGTGTCTTGCTCAGGGACACCTCAACACTTAGCTAGGAGGAGCCCGGGGGATCAAACCAGAAACCTTCCTGTTGCCAGACAACCGCTCTTACCTCCTGAGCTACTGCCACTTTGTGAGTTCACTGAAGATATGTCGATATACCAAGACACTGGGCCATGGTGATCGTAAGCCTATCAGTCTGTAGAGTGGCGGGGGTGCTAACAAAATAGGGGGAAAAAAAGATAAAGAAACCCAGAGGGCCCACAGTGGAGCTGTAGACACCACTGGTGATGCATGATAGCCAACAGCCCTACCCTATAACCCCCTAGCTGTTACGTTCACAGCTAATAGAACACAGCCGCAGGACGGGCGAGTAGCTGAAAGAAACGGGGTTTATAACGAACGCAAAAAGGCGGGAAACGGGACGGCGGGGGCAGACTGGGGAGGTACGAGGACAAGCAGGCAGGCTGCGCGAGAATAAGGAGAACAAGGAGAACACCATTAGAGACGACTGCATAAACACCCCCGGACGTAATATGTGTGGACGGGAAGCCGGGGTTTTTAAATACCGTCAGGTGATTCGATGACGACACCACAGGTGGAGTTAGATGACGTTACCGGAACCGCTGGGACCCCCGGATCCACGGCCACACACACACATAGACACACAGCCAGAGACAGAGAGACAGGAGCCCACCCAGGCGAGGTGGAAGGAGAGGCGTGAATGATCTACGGTCTACATTTGCTGTAAGTAGCTTTGGATTAAATTGTCTGGTAAACGACTAAACGGTAATAAATAGGAGTGTAAAATAGTGAAGAAGAAGATGAAGATCTAGTGACGAGTGATCGCTGAAGATGTACCGTATATGACGCTCCGAAAACACGCCAACAGCCAAGCAAGCACTGGGGAATACGTCTCCATCCAATTTGTGATTTCGAGATATATCTTGTGCACAAATAAATCTCATCATAGTGTGCGTGATGATTTTCAAACTGAAGCTATGGTGAAGTCAGTAAGTGACTCTTAAGTAGCAGACTCTCAGGAACATCGCAGGCTTATTGCGCCGATCATCTGGATATGAGAAACACGTTAAAAAAGATAACTTCCCTCCATTTGCAACCTTATCTCCATCTCTGCACATTAGGGGCTATAGTGTGAAAATCGGCTGCAGTTGCTGCCAATGCTCGCTCTGTGTGTGTGTGTGTGTGTGTGTGTGTGTGTGTCTCTGGGGTGCGGCTCAGCACAGATGCCAAGAGTGTGTTTTTTTGCCGAACGCACTCCTCTATCCAGGTAGCGCTCTCTTCGGAGTCTGTGGGGAGTCACTGGGCGGTGACACCGTGTCAGACACACAGCTCCGCCGCGGGCCCTACCAGTGCTCACCAGTCAGGTCGTCCCGGATCACCTGCGTCACCAGGAGTTTTTCGTCCTCCTCCCCCCAGTAGGAGAGGCTTGGATGGTGGTGGTGGTGGTGGTGGTGACGGCTCCGGAGACATCCAGAGAGCATCATGGGGGATAGCAACTGGAGGGAGGCTGGGCGAGAGAGAGAGAGAGAGAGAGAGAGAGAGAGAGAGAGAGAGAGAGAGAGAGAGGAGAGAGAGAGAGAGAGAGAGAGAGAGAGAGAGGGAGAGAGAGAGAGATGGAGAGAGAGGGAGAGAGAGAGAGAGAGAGAGAGGGAGAGAGAGAGAGAGGGAGAGAGAGAGAGAGAGAGAGAGAGAGAGAGAGAGAGAGAGAGAGAGAGAGAGAGAGAGAGAGAGAGACGGGAGAGAGAGAGAGAGAGAGAGAGAGAGAGAGAGGAGAGAGAGAGAGAGAGGAGAGAGAAGCGAGGGGAGAGAGAGGAGAGAGAGAGAGAGAGAGAGAGAGAGAGAGAGAGAGAGAGAGAGAGAGAGAGAGGAGAGAGAGAGAGAGAGAGAGAGAGAGAGAGAGGGGACTGCTGGGAGTTGGGTAGAACAGATCCAGATCCAGATAACGATGATCTCCGCACACCTCTAATGTCTAGCTATCCATTAGCCACCGATGTCATATGAAGGACTCGGCGACTGGGAGACACGTGTGC
>PIJE02000903.1:46381-51381 GCA_002895965.2 Coryphaenoides rupestris | reverse complement strand
ACCTTCCTAAGCAAAAAACGACGATTCGACCAGAGAGCCTTGGGTTTCCTTCGTTTGAGGTTTGACCGGCGCGCTTTTAATTACGTCATCTCGCCGCGCCCTCTTCTTCTGCGGTGGTATAACGGCACCCGACTGGAGGGTTAGTGCCACCCACTGCTCATCGCGATGAACCAACCGTGAATGTTTACAGCAGTGGATGTAAATGTGCATAAATTGTCATTTTCTGTAAATTCGATTAAAATGTGTGACACATTTGGATGGAAACGTGGTTGATCTCCCTCTATTTCTCTCTCTCTCTCTCTCTCTCCCTCTCTTTCTCTCTCTCTCTCTCTGTCTCTCTCATCATGGCCTTTAGCGCTGGTGAAAACAGATGACATGTGAACGCTCCACGGAGGACAGGGCCAACTGTAAATGAGGCGAAGGTGAAGAAGCCATGGTAAGCGGGCAGATAAAGAAGATAAATGAGACTGAAATTGAGAGAGAGAGATCGAGAGAGAGAGAGAGAGAGAGATAGAGAGAGAGAGAGAGAGGGAGAGACAGAGAGAGATAGAGAGTGAGAAATGCATCGTAGGGTGAGGAAGATAAAATGTCAAATGTTATGATTATTTTTCTTTTAAGCTTCTCCTTTTTTCGGAGTATTGGCTTGGCTCTGGCATTTTAAAACCCAACCTCCATTATGGAATATATATGTACTGTATATATACACTCCTTGTGGGCTCACCACCTGCAGGGAGAGTCATTGGGGTCGGGTGCGTTGTAAACCGGGCGGTAGGCAAAAGCGGGGTCCTGGGCGTGCGGATACCCGGCATCGCCGACTGGTTCTAGGGTTCTAGGGTCACCTCACTGACGGGGAAGGAGCCGGAGCTGGTGCGGGAGGTGGAGCGGTACCAACTAGATATGGTTGGGCTCACCTCCACGCACAGCACCGGTTCTGGAACCAAACTCCTGGAGAGGGCTGGACCCTCTCCTTTTCCGGAGTTGCCCAGGGTGTGAGGCGCCAGGCGGGTGTGGGGATACTCATCGGTGAACAAGAGGGTCGCCTCCATGCGACTGCAAGTCGCTGGGGGGAAGGCTCTGACTGTTGTGTGTGCCTACGCACCAAACAGCAGTTCAGAGTATCCGGCCTTCTTGGAGTCCTTGGGTGGCATCCTGGAAAGGGTTCCATCCGGGGACTCGGAAGTTCGATTGGGGGACTTCAACGTGGAAATCAGGGCTTGGCTCAGGCTGTGCTCAGTCGGGGAGGAGAACTGCTGACCCAGCCTGAGGATATTGTCAGGCGGTGGAAAGAACACTTTGAGGAACTCCTGAACCTGACCAGTACGTCCTCTGTGGAAGAGGCTGAGTCTGAAGACTCGGGGGAAGCCTCACCCATATCCTTGGTAGAGGTCACTGAAGTAGTCAAAAAGCTCTTCAGTGGCAAGGCGCCAGGTGTGGATGATATTCGCCCTGAGATGCTGAAGGCTCTGGACATTGCCGGGCTGTCGTGGCTGACACGCCTAGTCAATGTAGCATGGAGGTCGGGGACAGTACCTGTGGAATGGCAGACCGGGGTGGTGGTCCCCATTTTCAAAAAAGGGACCGGAGGGTGTGCTCCAACTATCGGGGTATCACACTGCTCAGCCTCGCCGGGAAAGTTTATTCCAGGGTGCTGGAAAGGAGGCTCCAGCCGATTGTTGAACCTCAGCTTCAGGAGGAACAATGCAGATTCCGTCCTGGCCGTGGAACAGTGGACCAGCTCTTTACCCTTGCAGGGTTGTTGGGGGGGGCATGGGAGTTTGCCCATCCAGTCTACTTGCGCTTTGTGGACTTGGAGAAGGCTTATGACCATGTCCCTCGGGGAATCCTGCGGAGTATGGGGTACCGGGGCCGTTGGTACGTGCCATTCGGTCCTTGTACGAACAAAGTGCGAGCTGCGTCCGTATTGGCAGAAAGGCAGAAAGTCAAGCACGTTCTCAGTGGGTGTTGGACTCCGCCGAGGTTGTCCCTTGTCACCGGTTCTGTTCGTGATCTTCATGGACAGAATCTCAAGGCGCAGCCGAGGTGAGGAGAGTGTCCGGTTTGGGGACCTCAGAATTGCATCTCTGCTCTTTGCAGATGATGTGGTTCTGTTGGCTACATCAGACCGTCACCTCCAGCATGCACTGGGGCGGTTTGCAGCCGAGTGTGAAGCGGTCGGGATGAGAGTCAGCACCTCCAAGTCTGAGGCCATGGTTCTCTGCTGGAAAACGGTGGAGTGTTCCCTCCGGGTTGGGAATGAGTTGCTGAGGGAGCTGAGCCGGAAGGCTCTGGATTTACTGGTCCATCTACGTTCCAACCCTCAACTATGGTCACGAGCTTTGGGTAGTGACCAAAAGAATGAGATCGTGGATACAACCGGCCAAAATGAGTTTCCTCCGCAGGGTGGCTGGGCAAGCTGCCGGCTTAGAGATAGGGTGCCGGCTGCCACCGCGACCCGGCCCCGGACAAGCGGACGAGAATGGATGGATGGATGGATGGATGTATATACTGTATACAGTAGATGCATGTCACTATATACAGAATATATAGTCACAGATGTTTATGACGATGTACTAACTTACATACTTTGTTATGAAATCTGTGACGCACTCTCAGAGGAACAGTTAGACGTCTGAAAATAGTTGTATTCATTTGCAGACAACGATCAAACGACGACTCAATTTAATTGTGTCAACTTCCAAAGTCTAGACCAGTGGTTCACCACCATTTTTGGTCCATGACCCCAATTCTAGCTCTGAAAATGTTTACAACCCGAACTTTAATTTAACTTGTTATGCATCTGCTCCCTCACCAGTTGTTTATACCCAATATATCTGGCAGTAATATCATAATAATATCATAATATCAATGCCGGGAACGTAATTGCATCGATCTAAACACTAGTTCAAGTTTCAAGTTTCAAGTATTTTTATTTGCTTGTGGCTATGAATCATTTGGCAGTCCAGTTTTGTGTATACAACAACAACACAGAGCCCTGGAACTGTAAAATCTGACAACCGTTGCCTCTACCAACTTGGTTACCACTTACTCTGTGACTTGAGAATGGGGGGGAGGTTGTAATGTATTGTTCCTAAGCAACTTCTCTATAGGGAGGTGGAGTGAGCTCCTCACTGCTATAATTGTCTCCGTCACAGTCTGTTAATCACAGCCTTTTCAAACTTGGGACATTTTTCCATGTATAGACTTGTCTCTGTTGTGACACAGAGGGGGTCCAATAGTTGAAGAAACCGTGTTAAAGTCAAAGCCACCAACATTTTTTTCAAGAAAAACCTGTACGGCCCAGTTAATACCTAATGCTAATACTGTGACTAATACGGAAATAAATAATGGAAACGGTTTTTATCCAGTGTGTGATTGAGCTTTTACCCCTCACTAAAATACATTCAATTCTCCCTCCCATCCCATCTCCCTGCAGTACCCCGTATTTGCTATTTTCTAAATTATATTATTTTTGGAGGTCAGATTTTTTATTTGGCAGTCTGTGAAATAAGTTTTGGTGGTCGGCAAATAATTTCAATGAATGCTTGCATTCTGGCCAGAGAGCATTCAGCTAATAATAATAAATGTGTGCTAAATCAAATCGGCAATGCTTCATCTTTAGTGTAGGGACACTCAAGAAAATTGATAATTTATAAAATGCGTAAAATTTGCTTGATCACATTATAGTTGTATTTTAACCATTGACTGTATGTGTAAATACAACACAACTCAAGAATCCTGTGTTACTGGGTGCATATCCACTGAACAATATGGAACTTATGATGAATAGTTTGTTCTGGAAATGGAAATGGATGTAATTTTCCTAAAAACTTCACACAATGCCATTAGTTTGTTCATCAAGTTCAAGACTAATACTGATTTTAATGCGTCGACACGAATGATAATATTAATGTTGCCGACGCAGTTTAGTGTTTTGTTTCTTATTAGGACCCACTAATTTCCTAACTATGATCTTTCAAAGCAAAGCATGTTGTGACAAAAATAACAAAATAAGTCATTCAAGCCGTCTCAAGCACATCTGTTAACGCGTGTCTACAATGATCATCTGTGACCGACGTTGGCTCACCCACTTGACGTGCAAATGAACAAACACAACACTGTTCTCCAGAGAACAATCCTCCGCTGACTCCGTCTAATCGCCCCCTCAGAGACCCCCGAAATGTCACACCTGTGTTTCACACTTTAATACGGTTTGATAAAATATAAGAGTCGGGCATCATTTGCTGGAACTGATGTTTCACCAGCAAAGAAGAAAAAAAACTCACAACTAAAAGCTGAAATTAATGGAAACCGAGTGATCAGAGAGGACGGCGCGTCGAGGTGAAAGTCTCCAAGGTTGCGACTCGACGATGAAAAGGTTTGTGATCCCCTTGATTTCTCCAACGTAAATCAAACAAAATCAAACTTCCCATTACCGGTTGGCCATCGCAGGGGGTAAACTGTTGGACAAGATCCGGTCATGTAGCCACGCGTGTTCCAAAGCGACACGCATGATCTGAAAACGATGGCTCTTCTTTGTCTTATCTGATTGAAGAGCAGCATCGTCCTTGTTACACAATTAGACACCATCATTTGCGCTTTGAAACACAGCCGGCGGTACGCGACGGTCGAGAATTAATGCTATTTGTGCAGGAATACGGATGCAGCGTCTAATTCCTTTGTGGGATTTTTACCCTTGGCTCTGCTTTGTTATTGTCCCAGGTCATATCTCTTTCCATCTGGCTGCCTGCTTCCAGCTTCCGTTTCAGGTCAGATCGTGTGCAGCGAGCTCAAAAGTGAAGCTTATTAAGTTGGATGGCTAAGCACGGCCCTGGGTCCTAAACCTGCGCTGCTGCTACGCACACACACACACACACATACACACACACACACACACAGGCGCACACACAGGCACACACACAGGCACACACACACACACACACAGGCACATACACACACACACACAGCACCATGCCATTAACATGTGATAGCAGCATGCTGTG
>PIJE02000903.1:19736-29736 GCA_002895965.2 Coryphaenoides rupestris | reverse complement strand
AGACACTCGCTCTCGCTGTCCGATCCCTCGTCCAATATTTGCACCGCTCGGGATCGCATTGATCATCAGGGGCCGACGTGACGGCTGTAATCCTGAGAGCAGCGCAGGGGGCGGGGCCAAGCGGTCAGGAGGTGGGCCGCCACGCACACATACACACGCACACGCACGCGCGCCCACACGCACACACACACACACACACACACCGCATAGCCCCGCTGTGTGTGTGTGTGTCAACACCACGTAGCATCGTCATCCGGCTGTTTGACCTGTGCTGTGTGTGTGTGTGTGTGTGTGTGTGTGTGTGTGAGAGAGATGTGTGTGTGTGTGTGTGTGTGTTTAAGGAGGAAGGAGGAGAAAGGGGAGGGGAGAGGAGAGGGGGAGGGCTGACAGATGTTTGGTGGTAATGGGGTGTCTGTAATTGTGTGTGTGTTTGTGTGTGTGTGTGTGTGTGTGTGATTGTGTGTGTTTGGGTTTCAGAGTGATTGTGTGTGTGTGGTGTGTGTGTGTGTGTGTGTGTGTGAGATCACTTGCTGTCTTGTTTCAGACCTAGTTTCGCCCAATTGTTATTTCTCTCCCTGCCCCTCCCCCCTCCCTTTTTTTTGCCCTGGGTCGAGTCAGTTGCACTTAATCCATGCCTCTCTCGTACTGATCCACTGATCTTACATTAAGCAGAAGGCTTTATCTGTGTGTGTGTGTTATCTGTGTGTGTGTCTGTGTGTGTGTGTGTGTGTGTGTGCGTGTGTGAGTGTGTTTAAATATAGTTGTAC
The DNA here is from genome assembly GCA_002895965.2 of Coryphaenoides rupestris. Lineage (NCBI taxonomy): Eukaryota > Metazoa > Chordata > Actinopteri > Gadiformes > Macrouridae > Coryphaenoides > Coryphaenoides rupestris. The sequence goes on along the minus strand of PIJE02000903.1, from coordinate 28,969 downwards.
GAGTGGTGTGCATAATCGAGAGCCTCTGATCTACGTGTGTGTGTGTGTGTGTGTGTGTGTGTGTGTGTGTGCGCGTGTGTGTGTGTGCGTGTGTGTGTGTGCGCGGCATGTGCGTGTGTTTGTGTGGGTCTGTGTGTGTGATTAGGCGCACAGAACAGAAGTGTACTTAACCCTGCTCTAAATCTCTCGGAACAACAGGGGGTAAAACACATAACCATCCGACCAGAGGCACACACACACACTCTCTCACTACACCACACACACGCACGCACTCACGCGCACACACACACACACACACACGCGCACACACACACACACACACACACACACACACACACACACACACACACACACACAGGGTTTTCTCCATTACCACTGCAGTCCCATAGGAAGTCCGACCAGTTTCAAGCCAAATCAAACAGAGACATCAACTCCCTCCCAGAAGCCTAACTCCTCATCCTCAATCCAACACCAGTTTCATCAGCAGACAACACCACATTTCCACCGGGCAAGCTCCGAGCATATTCCTCCACCCACCAGTGCCTCGTTGAACTCCGCCTCTCCCCCTCCAATATAATTGGGAGGGTGGGGGGGGGGGGGGGGGGGGGGGTGGTTAGCTCCGCCCCCCTCCCCCAGAACCGATTCCAAATCCTGTTTCCATTGGCTTCCTGGGCATGAAGTTAGCCGGCCAAGCCAAGAGCAACGAGCGAGCGAGCGAGTGAGCGGGCCGAGCGAGAGAGATAGCGTAGCGTAGCGCGCCGCGAAGCAGCTAAAAGGCTCGAGCGGCTTCCAGCGTGACAGACTCTTGATGGAGAGCCACTTTACGTCTGCAAATTATTTCCCGGAGCGGAGTGCCCAGCCTGTTTTCATATTTGTTAATTAACTAGTATGTGGGCCACACCAGCAGATGGCGGTACGGATAAGGTGCCTCTGGGGAGATGCCAACAGGGAGATGTATTGGAGAGAGTGGTGGCGGAAGAAGAAGAAGATGAAGAAGGATGAAGATGACGAACAACAACAACAACCAATCGGGGAAGGAAATGAAAGACAAGGAAATGCGCGGGGCAGCAGACAGGTGACCTCTGTCGCCGGCGGTAACACATGCTGCAACAGCAAAGAGAAAAAAAGCATAAATATATATATATCCTCCAGACACTAGAGACACACACACTCAGACACGAGAGACACACACACTCGGTGTGTGAGGACAGCGCAGGCGGTCTATAGCGGAGGCATGGCTGGACTGGTCTGAACTGGCTGATGTCAAATGTTGCCGTGCAGGTGCACATACAAAACAGACTCTCTCCCTTACCTCCCCTCTCTCTCTCTCTCTCTCTCTCTCTCTCTCTCTCTCTGTTCCTCTCTCTCTCCCTCTGCATCTCTCTCGCTCTCTCTTTGTCACTCTCTCTCTGTCACACTCTATCTCCATATCTCTCTCTCTCTCTCTCTCTCTCTCTCTCTCTCTTCCTTGCTCGTTCTCTCTCTCGCCCGTTTCCCTGTGCTGTCCCCAGGGTCGTGTATGTTACGGGGAGGGGTGTGTGTGTGTGTGTGTGTGTGTGTGTGTGTGTGTGTGTTGGGTGTGGGGGTTGTGTTTAAGTGCCAATAAGGGGGCCCCCTCCGATCGGACAGATGGGCAGGGCCAAGCTCATATGCTGAGAGGGACATTATGTCTCTCTCTCTCTCTCTCTCTCTCTCTCTCTCTCTCTCCCTCTCTCTCTCTCTCTCTCTCTCTCTCTCGCCGCCTTTCCACCTCCAGGTTGGGCTGGGCGGGAGGCGGCGTACGGAATGTCAATGTTCCCAATTCAATTTGAGACGAGGCGAGCATTGCTTCCTGGTTGAGCGAAGTCAACACTTTCCTCTAATGGATGAGGAGGGAGCCACCACCCTGGTGGAGGTGGTGGCGGTGGCGCTGGGTAGATGAGGTGGAGGTGGTAGTGGTAGTGGTGATGGTTGGTGGTGATGGTGGTGGAGGTGGATAGGTGGTAGTGGTGGTGGAGGTGGATAGGTGGTGGTGGTGGTGGTGATGGTTGGTGGGTGGAGGTGGATAGGTGGTAGTGGAGTGGTGGTGGTGGTAGTGGTGGTGGTGGTGGTAGTAGTGGTGATAGTGGTGGTGGTGGTGGGCTGTTGACCTCATAACTATCCTTGGCTGGAGCCATGGCGGTGGGGGGGGCCTGGCTCGTTGGAACAGGAATCCCACCCCAAAATAAACCAGGAGCGGAAAAACAAGAAGGAATGTTTGTGTTTTTGTTTTGATGAAGGCCGCGGTCTGATGAAATGTTGGCTTTTGTTTTACTTCATTCATTTTTTGAAAGCACACATACTTGTCAGTAATTTGAGGAGGCACTCATCTTGTACTTGTGATTTCAGATGAATGCGCGCACAGTGCAGCCGGTGTGCGTGGACGACGAGACGACGAGGCAGATTGAGATGCTAGTACTCGTGCAGACACTCGACATCGCAGTCATTGACAATAACACTTTTGTTTTTAATTTTCAATGCGGTCCACGTTTTCCGTAAAATATACACGGAAGCTCGTATAAATAAATGTTGAGGGCCGGGATTATCCTGGATCCCGACTGCCGCGTTATCCCGAATTACAGCTGGAAGATGAGGCTGGGAAGGGGGCGGGGGCTGGATAACATTTCGTTTAGCCCCATTATAGAATCTTAACCCCAGCTAGCCGGCCGGCTCGCCTTAATAACAGTTTGGGCTTGGTGTTTCCATGACGACCAGTACTTGATTGCTTGCCCTAATCTTCTTTAATGTGGCTTAATGCTGTTTGTACCTCTCCATGCTGTACTTTTCTGCCTCTCTCTCTGTCTCTGTCTCTGTCTCTCTCTCTCTCTCTCTCTCTCTCTCTCTCTCTCTCTCTCTCTCTCTCTCTCTCTCTCTCTCTCTCTCTCTCTCTCTCTCTCTCTCTCTCTCTCTCTCTCTCTCCCTCTCAGTCTCTCTCTCATGTAGCATGGTGTTTGTGGGTAAAAACAGTTCATGGACTGTGTTTAGCTGACGGACAGACCTCAGCTGTAACTGACGTGAGCGCAATCATGTTGTGTCTAATGTCACAGAAACATCAGCTGTTTTCACTTCGATGTACAGTCCATTGGTTGCTTTGAGGATTACACAGAAATAGGGCGTAAAGAAATATTCCATCATCGATCATCATGATGAACTCATGGGAAATTGTACACATTATTGATAAATATCTCAATATCTTTATGAATTTGAAACGCCATTCTTAAATGAGCATCATTCGAAATGAGCATCATTGCACATATTTCAAGTATCGGATGAAAACTAGTTTCCTACTCTCACTTATTGTTTTAAAACCTCGTATCTATATGCATTTTAACCTCATTTATGTATATATGCGTGACTTCTCATCGTCATAATCAAAGTGTGCCATTAAACCGGGTATCCCGATTGAATCGACAGCTTCATTTCATGACGATGCAATACGAGTCGACGTCGACAACAAGTGATTGACCGGCCCCTACTGTCCATCTATCGATAAACTGTTATTTTGGTGATTATAGACTTCATAGAACGCAGACAGCGATTGTGAATGGAATATGGCCGGGAGTATCGGTGGCGTCCGAGTTTCTCCAGCGCTTCTCTGTTCCCCGTCTTCCCCCCCCACCACCACACCACCCACACCACCCACCGCCACCACCTCCACCACCACCAACCACCTATCCACCTCCACCATCATCACCACCAACCATCACCACCACCACCACCACCTCCACCATCACCACCACCAACCATCACCACTACCACTACCACCTCCACCTCATCTACCCAGCGCCACCGCCACCACCTCCACCAGGGTGGTGGCTCCCTCCTCATCCATTAGAGGAAAGTGTTGACTTCGCTCAACCAGGAAGCAATGCTCGCCTCGTCTCAAATTGAATTGGAAACATTGACATTCCGTACGCCGCCTCCCGCCCAGCCCAACCTGGAGGTGGAAAGGCGGCGAGAGAGAGAGAGAGAGAGAGAGAGAGAGAGAGAGAGAGAGAGAGAGAGAAGAAGACATAACCCTCTCAGATATGAGCTTTGCCATTCTGCATCGAGGGCCTTATGCACACACACACACACACACCCACACACACACACACACACACACACACACACACACACACACACACACTCACCGTACATCACGACCCTGGACAGCACATAAAGGCGGGAGAGAGAGAGAGAAAGGAGAGAGAGAGAGAGAGAGAGAGAGGAGAGAGAGGAGAGAGAGGAGGAGAGAGGAGAGGAGAGAGAGAGAGAGAGAGAGAGGGAGCGAGAGTCAACACTTTCCTCTAATGGATGAGGAGGGAGCCACCACCCTGGTGGAGGTGGTGGCGGTGGCGCTGGGTAGATGAGGTGGAGGTGGTAGTGGTAGTGGTGATGGTTGGTGGTGGTGATGGTGGAGGTGGTGGTGGTGGTGGTGATGGTTGGTGGTGATGATGGTGGAGGTGGATAGGTGGTAGTGGTGGAGGTGGTGGTGGTAGAGGTGGTGGTGGTGGAGGAGGTGGTGGTGGAAGAGGTGGTGGTTTTAGTAGTGGTGGTGGTGGTAGTAGTGGTGGTGGTGGTGGTTGGTGGTGATGGTGATGGTTGGTGGTGATGGTGGTGGAGGTGGTAGTGGTGGAGGTGGTGGTGGTAGAGGTGGTGGTGGTGGAGGAGGTGGTGGTGGAAGAGGTTGTGGTGGTAGTAGTGGTGGTGGTGGTAGTAGTGGTGATAGTGGTGGTGGTGGTGGGCTGTTGACCTCATAACTATCCTTGGCTGGAGCCATGGCGGTGGGGGGGGCCTGGCTCGTTGGAACAGGAATCCCACCCCAAAATAAACCAGGAGCGGAAAAACAAGAAGGAATGTTTGTGTTTTTGTTTTGATGAAGGCCGCGGTCTGATGAAATGTTGGCTTTTGTTTTACTTCATTCATTTTTTGAAAGCACACATACTTGTCAGTAATTTGAGGAGGCACTCATCTTGTACTTGTGATTTCAGATGAATGTGCGCCCAGTGCAGCCGGTGTGTGTGGACGACGAGACCACGAGGCAGATTGAGATGCTAGTACTCGTGCAGACACTCGACATCGCAGTCATTGACAATAACACTTTTGTTTTTAATTTTCAATGCGGTCCACGTTTTCCGTAAAATATACACGGAAGCTCGTATAAATAAATGTTGAGGGCCGGGATTATCCTGGATCCCGACTGCCGCGTTATCCCGAATTACAGCTGGAAGATGAGGCTGGGAAGGGGGGCGGGGGCTGGATAACATTTCGTTTAGCCCCATTATAGAATCTTAACCCCAGCTAGCCGGCCGGCTCGCCTTAATAACAGTTTGGGCTTGGTGTTTCCATGACGACCAGTACTTGATTGCTTGCCCTAATCTTCTTTAATGTGGCTTAATGCTGTTTGTACCTCTCCATGCTGTACTTTTCTGCCTCTCTCTCTCTCTCTCTCTCTCTCTCTCTGTCTCTCTCTCTCTCTCTCTCTCTGTCTCTCTCTCATGTAGCATGGTGTTTGTGGGTAAAAACAGTTCATGGACTGTGTTTAGCTGATGGACAGACATCAGCTGTAACTGATGTGAGCGCAATCATGTTGTGTCTAATGTCACAGAAACATCAGCTACAGTCCATTTGTTGCTTTGAGGATTAACACAGAAATAAGGCTTAAAGAAATATTCCATCATCGATCATCATGATGAACTCATGACACATATTTCAAGTATCGGACAAAAACTAGTTTCCTAAACCTCATATCTATATGCATTTTAACCTCATTTATGTATATATGCGTGACTTCTCATCGTCATCATCAAAGTGTGCCATTAAACCGGGTATCCCGATTGAATCGACAGCTTCACTTCATGACGATGCAATACGAGTCGATGTCGACAACAAGTGATCGACCAGCCCCGACTGTCTATCTATCGATAAACTCTTATTTTGGTGATTATAGACATTATAGAACGCAGACAGCGATTGTGAATGGAACATGGCCGGGAGTATCGGTGGCGTCCGAGTTTCTCCAGCGCTTCTCTGTTCCCCGTCTTCCCCCCCCCACCGCCCCTTACTGTGACTTGGCCTCCTCATCGACACAATCCAAGTATCCTGACCTCACTCCTGGGCACAGATCATCGGTCGCTTGTGCAAAGAATTCCCAAATCACGGCGTTCTAGTCGGTTGTTAAGGGTGTGAAACACAAAATAAAAAGTAAACAGAAAATCTTTCTGGAAAAAAAGTGTTACAATAAATAAGTAATAAATAATAATTATAATAATAATGCTCTCTTCTAGGTGTCTCATTGCATTGCGCTATCAATGGATACTAGTGTCGAGTCAAACTATTACAGACCATTCCCTTCAACCAGCCGCGTGGACACAAGCACCAGATTAAAATAAATTAATGAATAATAACATCATAATATAATAATTATATATAGTAGGGGTGTGCATCTCTCCAAAGAAGAGGATCCGATACGTATCTAGATACATGGTGTAAGATACGATTCAGGGACGATACATTTTTTAAATGGAACGATTCGGTTTGATTCGATTCAGTAGGATTCGGTTTGATTCAGTAGGATTCAATACGATTCAATACGATTTGATGGGATATGATACAATCTGATAGAGTTCCTTGTTTAAAGTAGACAATCATTTTACATTATGAATTAACATAAGTCAATACTATAAATGTGGCATTGCTTACCTTCAAATAGATTTATCAAAGACCAGGGAACAAGTATTTGGTCACTTTTGACATGTGAATTCAGAAACATGTCATGTTTATTAGTGTAACATATTGCATTTTAAGAACTTTACAAAGCCCCTCTGACAATAAAACTAAACTATTACATTTCACTGTTGGCACAAATTAGAGCCAAAGTTGTGGAGAGGTCTGTAGACTCAGATCAGGAACAATGAACTACTGAGGGAGAAAATTATAACAATTTCAAGACATCTCTTGTGCAAACAGAACACAACAAAGTGGCAAACTGTAAGAACTCTTATAGAATATCAGTCTTTTAAAGTGTTGTTTTGTAATGTAACATGCGTTCACGTTGTGAATCGTATCGGACATTTCTTGTCAAACAGAGCAGCTATCTAACGTTACTATGACAAGTCTCACGAGAGTTTAATATGTGTGTGTGTGTGTGTGTGTGTGTGTGTGTGTGTGTGTGTGTGTGTGTGTGTGTGTGTGTGTGTGAGAGAGCTGCAGACACTGAGCAGACGGAGGATTCAGCATCACAGCAACAACATAAAACTGATTCATAACTTTGTGATCGGGCCATCGGCCGGTTCATGCTACGTTTAGACCGATCCAGGGGTCCGTGTACCGATGCACTCGCATCTTTTAAATCAAAACCGATTTTCCGATTCAAATCGGTTATTTGTTTCACCCCTATACTGTATATACTGTATATATACGGATCAACACGGATATTCTCCTAATTCAGGAGAAGTGTGGGTGTACGTTGTCCTCGGACAACCTCCGAGAGAGGACAGCAAAAACCGCTAGGGTTGGCAAGTGGTTGGCATACCCATAAAGCATCTTCTGTATTATTATTTAGGAGTTGTCTTCGCAGAATGCTGGATTCTTTTTTGAAGAACAATGGAGCGAAACCTACAGCGGAGAACAAGACATAAGCACACAAGACACACTATTTTGTCATCAAATCTCAGCGTGTCACGAGTCAGAGAGTGTTTGCAATCAATAGAAGAGGCACCTAAAGATCCATTTAAAAAAAAAGAATAATAATATGAATCTGTCAGGCTGTGCTTGTGCCTCCAAGACACGAACGCAGTGATATTGAATCAATACCGATATATATATATATTATTACTGTATATATATATATATATATATATATATAATGCACAGTATGTCTCTGAGACCCGCAGACAATTCCACAGTACCGCAGACTAAGGAAGATGTTGAAGCTGCCAATTGATACCTTCCTTTGTGCAAAGTTATTCAATGATAGGAAAATCACTGACATTATTGATGCCTAATGCATCCTGTTCCACACAGACAGCAAATAAATCCAGCATCACGTAAATGCAGCCGTGAAACCTCGACAATGGACGACAATATAGTCAGTAAACATAGTGGATAAACAGCAATATAAATATCCTTTTCTTTTTACATTTGTATTTTTGAGTGATCAATAACACACTCCGTCTGCCAAAACAAAAAGAGTACGGGGAACAATCTGTGGAGTGTGTGTGTGTGTGTGTGTATGTGTGTGTGTGTGTTTGGAGGCTACTTGAAGTCAGGCTGATTAGGGTGGCTGGGGGGCTGCTGCAGGGTGAGGCCGCACACCTGTGGTGCGTTGGGCAATCAAGTCACACAGGATAAACCGGCCATCACCCCACACACACACACACACACACACACACACACACACACACACACACACACACACACACACACACACACACTCAGGAGGGGAGCAGGACATGACCGCACTTACCAGCTGCTCCGCCTGTACAAAAAAAAAAAAATCCAACCTTACACAATAAAAGCGGTTTACTCTGACCCAGCTAAAAAGCCACTCAGGTGGCGTGGAGCTGCAGCTCCTGCTACGCGATACCTCCATGCCGCACGCTTTCTATTTTTTGCCTTTCTATTTTTGGAAAGACACCGGGAACGTGTTGTTGTTGTTGTTTGTGACACCGCTGTGGTTTCAAGCAGCAAGGGAGGTGATGATGACGACGACGACGATGAGGCTGCTGATGGTGGTGATGATGATGATGATGGCGATGGCGACGACGGAGATTATAGCCCCGCAAAACATTTTCCAATTCTAATTTCCATCTTCCTTGTCCACGCAGGCCTGGAGACCCCATCGACGCCACCACCACCACCACCACCACCAGCATCACCACCGACCCCACCACCGGCACCACCTGGACCTCAGCCAGCACGGCGATCGGTGTCCTGGGCTTCCGCTATCGCTGATAAGCGGGATTGACTTCAAAGTGTCAGGGTGCTCGCTCGCTCGCTGCATCACCTAATACTAATGGTCCACATGAAAGGGAATCGCTAGGAGTTGCGCGAACGGTGAGGGAGTGACGCGCACTCCTGTGGGACCTGTCTCTCTCTGTCTCTCTCTCTCTCTCTCTCTCTCTCACACACTCTCTCTCTCTCTCTCTCTCACACACACACACACACACACACACACATGCGCACACACACACACACACATGCACATGCGACTCGCACACACACACACACAC
>PIJE02000903.1:5822-16070 GCA_002895965.2 Coryphaenoides rupestris | reverse complement strand
GGGAGAACAAACTAATCACTACAGACACACTATTTTGTCATCAATCTCAGCCGTTCACGAGTCAGAGAGTATGCAATCAATATAAGATGCATCCTAAGAGCCATTTAAAAAAAAAAGAATAATAACTAGAATCTGTAGGCTGCTGTCCTCCAACACGAACGCAAGTGATATTAATCAATACCCATATATAATTATATATATACTTAATATAATATATGTATATATATATATAATGCACAGTATGTCTCTGAGAACCTGCAGACAATTCCACAGTACCGCAGACTAAGGAAGATGTTGAAGCTGCCAATTGATACCTTCCTTTGTGCAAAGTTATTCAATGATAGGAAAATCACTGACATTATTGATGCCTAATGCATCCTGTTCCACACAGACAGCAAACACATGTACACATTGAGTGGAGAAACGCCTTCCCTGTCAGCAGAGAACGCGGAGGAGGAGGAGGAGGAGGAGGAGGAGGAAGAGGAGGAGGAGGAGGAGGAGGGAGGAGGAGGAAGAGAGGAGGAGGAGGAGAGGGAAAGGAGGAGAGCGAGTGTGCAGGCAAATGACCCCGTACTAAACATATACTAACTAACAGACATCCACACTCACAGCCACCTGCCAAGGACACATACACACACACACACACACACACACACACACACACACACACACACACACACACACACACGCTCCACGCTCTCTTCTCCATCAGCCCAGACAGAGTATATTCCCCGGCTTCTAGTTAGCCGTGACTTTTAAAAGACCTTCGAATGGACGCATCTAGGGGAGGGAGAGAGAGAGGGAGAGCGGGCGGGCGGGAGAGAGAAGGAGAGAGAGAGAGAGAGAGAGAGAGAGGGGGGAGAGAGAGGGGGGAGAGAGAGGGACGCATACCCCGGTCGGCTGCAGCTCGCCTCGTTCCGCCGCACAGGTCCTAGGGGCAGCCGAGAGGCCCGCTTCGAAGGGGGTTCAATGTAGTTCATTTATATAGGGAGCCGCTGAAATCACAGTGGATCAGGGTTGACTGACTTTGTCAAGAGCACTTTTCTGGGGCAACGGAGGAGATCAAATAATCTGGATATTATTTTAAACGGGTCCAGAGATGAATCGGTCAGCCTAACGCGGTCTGCCACCGTCCAATCAATCACCGCACGCCAGTCAGCAGCGGACTACGTCGGAGCTTCGCCACGAGTCGGATGAATGAAATATTGATGGAGCTTTAAACGGAGCTTTTCATAACATTGACAATATTTACATGACGTCGGCGTACGTATTTTTTTCCATCCCCACTCGACGCGCGCGCGTGTGTGTGTGTGTGTGTGTGTGTGTGTGTGTGTGTGTGTGCGTGTGTGTGTGTGTACATTGTACGATGCGTGCTGCAAATACGTGTCAATCTTTGTGTGAGTTGTAACAGCTTCTTTTATCTGAGCACAAAATATATTTGTATTGTTTGCCATTAAAGTAAAAATAATTTCCTCTGACCTCTAATATGAACAATCTAATTCCTCTGATCTAATTTTCTCCGACTGAAACACAACTTTCACCCAAACAGAATAAATCAGATATTACGCCTTTGTTTTGTGTATGTGAGTAATCTGTCATTAATTGATGTCTATAAAATAAAATAATATAAAATAAATAAAACACATCATGTGGCCTCGATAATAATACTTAAAAAAAAAAGGCAAAGGAAAATATTGATGTTCTGCAATTTTTCTGCGTTGACCTCTTTCACTGACCTGCTTTGACGGCAATCGGATAAATTCGGATCAAAGAAAATTGTGGGTCGGAAAAAAATTGTTTGCCTACTGCTGAGAGATAGCTAATCACAAAGGGAATGGATTCTTTTAGAAAATGGCAATAGCACCGGCTTCTCATGTACCAAATGAGTCCTAAATGTAATAACTCCGGGCAGCCTGGATGAGTCTATAATGAAACAACAACCTCAGATGATGTGCTGTTGGATGGAAGGGCTTTCTCCTTCTGATGTTAACATCGCCGGACGTGAACGAGGGTAACGGAGGAGAATACAAATGGCATCCATGGGATTTTTCTATTCATTCATAATTCTTTTTTGCCTGCGTTCAAAATGGATCTTTCCACGGTTGTAATTGGGAAAAGGGGAACACAGTACACTTTAATGTTAATCTATGCAGCCACGAGCGCACACACACGCACACACACACACACACACACACACACACGCACACACACACTTTCTCCCTTGCGAGACGTGCTTAATTGAAAACAATCCTGAAAAACCGGAGCTCGATACGCATTCACAACTGAAACGACCAACATTTCATCTGACTCCGGCGTGCCCTGAGCCCCCGGGGGATGATCACAGGAGTCGGGGTGGATGGAGGGTACAGAGCCTAACATCATTAGTCGGTCCTTTTTCTTTTTTTTTCTTCTCTCCGCGTTAATCCACCTGCTCCTCTAAGCCCGGGTTACTGTTCGTTGGCGTTCCATTGCATCCAATTGCATCATGCTCAACAGGCTGCACTTCTCTGTTTGAAGTTCCAATGGCACTCTCTACCCCCTCATTGACTCCTAACTTTCGCTTCGCCCGACCAGAAAAAAATAAAAAATAAACCCCAGAAATGATTGCTTCTTATGAGCGAGCCCCCTCCCGGGAAAACCGGCAAACTCAATGTCATTGATGCCTTTTGTGATTAGATCCGATACGGTCAAGCGCGCGTGCGTCGCCCGACTCCATAATCTATCAAAGGCCTGTTTGTGACTGTGCTTTGTTTTCCTTTTATGACGGGCTTTAGCAGATTTGCCTCAGAGATGTCTGCTGAAAAGGGCTTTCAGAACTGGCCTCAGATCAGACTGAGCCTCTGTTTTCTCCCTCCGTCTGCCCTCTGTTATTTATTATCTACGACACCAAACACACACACACAACACAATCCCCGGGATCTGCGCTGTATCTCTATATATGTTAGATTTCTTCCTTTTTTTTTTAACTCCTTTAGCGTCTGTCCTTTCATCGCCAGGCGTGTCACATTGGATCATTGTTCTCGTCGGGTCTGTCCCGGTCGCTCTGTTTGAATTTCCAGGGGACGCCATTTCTTCTTTTTTTTTTCCGACTGGAATGCAAATTCCTGTGAACATGCTAATTCACTTGTTACCCTATTCACCCTTTCCTCTCTCTTCTCTCTCTCTCTCTCTCTCTCTCTCTCTCTCTCTCTCTCTCTCTCTCTCTCTCCTTCTATCACTTCATCTCTCAGCTCTCTCGCCAGCCACCCGCACGACGCCAGGGAGACATGCAGCCGTACCGTACGTACTCGTCCACATGGGCAACCATCCCTGGCTGTGCACCGCTGGCTGGTTGCTGAGTCAGAGGGCAGGCACCCCGGGGGGGGGCCGTCATCGTCATCGTCATCGTCATCGTCATCGTCATCGTCATCGTCATCGCTCGTTCTTAACACAAGCGGCCAGAAGCACTCAGGGGAGAACTGAGCGTGGAGTTAACTAGCAGAGCTGTAAAAAAAAACCCCAGAAAAAAACACACAAGAGTCTAGAGTTTTCTCCAGACCTTCCTCCACGCCAGGCGTCAAGATGAGCGATGGACACAACGTGCCAGTTTGAAAAAAAATAAATAGCTCTGTCCTCCTGTCCTGTTACCATAGCGATGTTTAGAATGATTGACGAGGCGGGAAAACACGGGTTTCCCCCTCCGCCGTCTCATATGGAACGTTCTGCAGTATAAACCAAATGTAAATGTCAACCGAAATGTTGTTTTTGGTCGACTTTACAATCCCCCAATCTGGCTGCAGGCACCGAGGCTCTGTGACACTATATATACAGTATATATACAGTATATACAGTATATATACAGTGTATATACTATATATATATATATTTATTATATAAATATGTAGTTTCACATATAGTTTCTCTCTCTCTATATATATATATATATTTAATTTTTTATTATATATTATATATTTTTTTCATTTCACTGCATATCCTGTATGTGTGTGTGACAATTAAACTTATTGAAGATAGAGAATGAGAAAGAGAGAGAGAGAGAGAGAGAGAGAGAGAGAGAGAGAGAGAGAGAGAGAGAGAGAGAGAGAGAAACACTATTTGTGAGACTATATATAATAAATATATATATACATATACTGTATATATATATAGAGAGAGAGAGTGTGTGAGAGAGAGAGAGAGAGAGAGAGAGAGAGAGAGAGAGAGAGAGAAACACTATTTGTGAGACTATATATAATAAATATATATATTACATATACTGTATATATATATAGAGAGAGAGAGAGAGAGAGAGAGAGAGAGAGAGAGAGAGAGAGAGAGAGAGAGAGAGAGAGAGAGAGAGAGGGAAATAATTTAGAGCTATAACAAGAACATTTGATCTTATATTAGCAGGAGACGGTGTGCCTCGCGAGGAAGAAGAGGCTCGGGTCGACGGGAGCGAGGGAGAGGGAAAGTGTCAGAGCTGGAGGCCGGTAAATTGCCTGTTTTATTATTGATAAGCATCACATGCAGCCGTCAGTGATTGACACCTGAGTCCTCGCCACTCAGTTTACGCGCGGCCGGCGGGCGAGTGTGAGTAAGGAGGGGAGGCGCTGATTACATTTCACCTCAAAACAGGAAGTTGCAGCCGAGGGTGGTTTTAGTTTAAAAAAAACCCGAGGAAAAGGTAGGGTCGGGTATTCTGGAACATGAGTAATGGAAAGACGGGCGACGTTTCACATTAGACACTCTCGCATATCCGTTACCGTGAACACAGAACGGACACAGAATATGATAAATATTCCTGCTTATTCCCCGATACAGCAAGTAAATATTTTGCGAGGATTTAGCGTCGTCCGCCATTGCTGGCAGGGCTGTTGGCATGGTAACTGCATCTTCTGTCCTTAAGAGAGGCCATGAGTTTTTGTAACCGAAGGTAAATATGAATTGAAATATCCCAATGTCCGTCGCGAACTAACGTCATTCACAAATCTCTGTTCCTGATTAGGTTTATCATCAGTTTTACTTGGTGATATTATTATTTTTTGCGTGATATACTTGTGGTGAAAGATATGAGACGGCGATAACGGAACAAAACTAATCCAAAAAGGTGCGCTCCTCTCGACGAAAAAAACATCGAGAGACGGCGAAAGCGGTTTGGTTTTCCGCAATTAAACGGCGAGCGCTCGTCACCCAACGTGCTCGGTGTGAAAATTGACAGCGTCTAATGATTACTGGAAGGCAGGAACGGCTTCCTTTGCAAAATGATTAACCCGGAAGACACCTTGAAATCATGATTAATATACCATTATCTGTTTGGCAGCCGTGATGTTTACTTCTGAGCCCGAGCGGCCACGCTTTGGAAAGTGCGTTTGATGCTGAAAGTAGAAGAATGAAGGCAAATGGGGAGCATTATTCCAGTTGATCCTACTCCACTTTCTAAAAAATTTTCAAACATTCAAGAGACCAGGCTTCAGGGGTTGGTGGTGTTTTTAACATTATACCAAACCGTCCAGGAGTGTTTAATCGCAGCGGGGGGGGGGGGGGGGGGGGGGAACATTTCAAACTATTTGTTCGTCTATTCGCCGGCACTCGGGGGAAGTGGAGTAAGTAGTAACAGATGTAATGGCACTGAAGTACAGCGGTTCTGGGCTAATGCGTCAGAACGGCCGTCCAAACGGGGGGGCTGCCGCACACACACACACACACACACACACACACACACACACACACACACCGCAATTAGAGGTCTGTCAGCATTTTCCCGCCACCGCCGCCGCCGTCGCCGCCGCCGCCGCCGCCGAATAACCACGCTGCTGTCAAGTGTTCTGTGTGACTTGTCGCGTTTTTTGACTGCTACACACATATAACCCAAAAAAAAAAAAACCCCCGGCAGGTTTTAACCCTTTAAAAAAAAATAAATAAATAAAATAAAGTCACGCGCTCGGCATATTCATATCCGTCCACAGTGCGTTTAGCACCGAGCGCCGGGGCGACCCCCTCTCAGCTCGTTTGAATTTCATGTTTCGCATTTGAATTTTCACACACACACACACACACACAGACACACACGCACTATGAGCATGTCCACGTAAAGATGAGCTTATAAGAGGGAGTTTTAATATAGTCATAACCATAGCTCATTAACAGCGATGTGAAATTGCTGGCTCCCTCCAAACATGCTTTTTAATGACCCCCGTGGGACAGATCATCTGAATATGCAACAGTGATCTTTTTATGTTGAATAAAACACTCTCTGGGGCTTAGTGAATTGTTAACAACAATGCATGCGTGCACACACACACGCACACACACACACACACGCACACACACACACACACACACACACACACACGTATACGCGCACGCTTACACACGCCGCATGTGCAGCGTTTGAAATTAAGCAGAGCATTCATCACCGTCGTCGGGGCATCGCCATGACAACAACACACGCGAAATGGGATGTCATCGCATTTAACTCACGCCGGTGTGCTGAAAGCGCGGCGGAGAACCCGGCGGCTTTTTATGAGCGAGCGGCGTAGTCTGCTGCGCTTTTTTGCGTGTGCGCGGGGGGTTGACCTCCGGTTGACCTGGATGAAAACCCGCAGATGGAACGGCGGCTATATGTGTGAGCAGAACCTTTAATTAAAATAATCTTTACGTAAAAAAGGCCTCGGATTCAAGTGCACTCTACGAGATGGCTGGAGCGCGCGGCGGGAAGAAGAAGGTCCACGTGTTCCACGCATTGATTAGTTCAACGACCTCGTTCAATGCAGCAATCAACGCGTTCATATCAAACATCAACGTTGGCGTCGAGCCTTTCACGTCACACGTTGTCAAGGTGGAAAGAGTGGCAACTGTCGACAGAAGAGTTAAACGAATAAGACAGGACTACACGTCTCTATAATATGCTATGATCGCCAATGGTATACGATATGAATGCCGTCTTTGTGATGTTAATCATGTGTCCTTCCCACTGATCATCAGCCATTCATTCATCCACCCATCCCTCCATCATCATCATCATTTGCTCCACATTTATAGAAATTGTTGAATCCGTCTCTCGACCACCATAGGTGACGTGTTCTTGGCAAGGCGGATCCCGTTTGCTCCAACTTGCCTGCATCCTCAGTTCATCGTCGTTGTGCGCCGTCTGTGGAGAAAAAAACGGCGACGCTTAATCGAGACCTCGGAAAATTCCGGGGGGGGTGGGGGGGGAGCCGTTTAATTGGCTGAACCACAACTCGGGACCAAATGCTATGTTTAAGAAGACGTCGATTTCCTTTTTTACTCCGGTCGGGGGGTCTCCTCTAGACTGAAGTCCAGTTCCTTCTGTGTCTTGGGACCTTCTCTGCGGAAAATACTACGATCTTCTCCTTCATGTCGAGGGCTTCAAAAAACGTCTAAAAAACCCACTTCCTAAGACAGGACTTCCACTGGTACCAGCGTCCCTATTTCTCTATTTATATGTCTGTCCCTGTTCCTTTATCGTCGGATGTGTTTGTGGTTTGATGTCTTTGCTTGTTATGCGTCCTTTTTTGCTCGGCACTTTTTTTTATTGCGATTATTTGAAAAGTGGCTCGATAAATAAAGCTATACTTACACTTACTTACTTCCTTACTGGTGTTTCTAGCCTGCTTCCGCACACCTCGGGGGACGGGGGGGGGACAGGCCAGGTGGGTGGCTGGCCCGCCTCGCTCCTGCAGAGGCGTGTGTAGGGCGCGCTGAATATAGATGTCGGTGGTGACCGAGGCCGTGTGTCTGTGTGTGTGTGTGTGTGTGTGTGTGTGTGTTTGTGTGCGTGTGTGTTTGTGTGTGTGCCTGAGGTTCCCACTGGGGAGCTGCATGGGATGGGGATGATGTTTGGGGCTAGTGCTGGAGGCGGCGGCGGGGGGCGGCGGGTGGGGGGGGAGTCAGCCTCATGTTTGTGGGGACTGTCATTGAGGCAGGGCTGGCTGGGTTCAGTGCACGGCTGCACGGCTGCTGGTCGTCTCTGGGTCTTTGTGGGGAGCAGGATGGCTGCAGGACTCTGTTTGAATGCGGTTTTATTTTGACTTTCTTTATTTCCACTTTCCACTTCCACTTACTTTCCCTTCCATCTCACTCTCTTGTCATCTCTTATTCATCCATCGTCCATCGATGCTGTTGTTTGTGTGTTGTTGCCCATTCCAGTCAGTGTATTCCTCTTGTATTTATTCATTTGTATGTACTGTACTTATTTGTATTCACGCTCTTCGGGCAAATGTACTCACTGTAAGTGGCTTTGGACAAAAGCGTCTGCTCAATGCATTACATATGAATGTAAATGTGCACGTAAATGTATGTATTTTCATTTGTTTGAATGTACTTTACTGTACGTCCCCCTTTTGTCATTGCATCCTCTCCACCCATTGGAACGCACCTTCCCATAAATTATTGTAATATGTACTTTGTGTTCTGTTTTTAATGTTCCTGATTATTCCGGTTTAATTCTGTCTATCCAAGCACTTTGCAAATACTTTTTAAAGGCGCTATATAAATAATGTTTATTATCGCTATTATCACACGATATTTTTCTCTAAATCTCTTTAATGCACCGTAAATGAACGAACACGCCCGCCTAATGGCCTCAAATTGAGCCTTTTCTGGTTAAATGTATTAAGCCTTTAATGCCATTTCTCTTGAGGCTGGGCTACGTATTTTACAATAATGTATCATCTTCATCCGCTGAATGAGAGACCAATTTGATCCAAAGTATTTAACGCGCATTAACGTGGAAGCTAATCCAGGAATCCAAAGTTCATCCGAAACCAAAACCCCCGACGGTAAGCAATCCTGATGCAACGGCCCTCGCCGGAACCCGAGCATAAAACATAAAGATATAGCGTTGGACGGATCGTGTGTCACGTTTGATTTATCGGGCGGAAATGACTTTGGGTTTTTATCACAAATAATGCTTTTTAATAAAGTATATGTTGTGCTTTGACTGTAAATATTTCTATGGACTTGTGGCCTGCTGAGTGCTGAGAATCAAGTCGATCTGCCTGTCGTATTCCACATGGAGGTCTAGTTGAGCGTACTTATTCATATATTATTTATCAAGTATTTTTCTATCGGTTCATATGGAGTCTTTCTCCCTTCCGTAATGATGACACAATGCTTGCATGTCTGCCGCGTGTTTCTGATTTTAAAGGCCAAATATAGATTCCCTCAACCGTGCGAGATGCTCATTAGATGCAATTGTATGCATCTAGTCATTCCCCTGCCTGCCAATGCGTCAACATTTTTTAAGACTAAATTATTAATTACGGGCAACGTAAAATGTCACCATCCTCACCGACAGAAGAGGAGAATAAAAGAGGAACACAGAAGAATAAATAACATATGCGTGTCAAAAAAAAAAAGCTTAACCAGATGAGAAAAACAAGAGGAAAAAAAAAGCTATCTGAGCGAACGCATGCATGCCACCGACATACAGTACATACATACATGCCACCGAGTACAAAAAAATATATATATATATGTGCAAATTAAAAAAAGAACACACACACACACACATACACTGGTATTCATCGCTTTCCCCAGTTCAACCTTTCTAAACGTGAGTACAAAGCTTGTTGGGGGTGGGCGGGGGGCACACTGGTACAACTTGAGTCAGCACAGTGTGCCGTCTACAAGAAGTAAGGCGGAGGGAAGCCTTTTTTTAAGCCGTCTTTAATGTGGAAGAAAACAAAAAAGAACCCAAAGTTCAGCGTAGGTAACAGCGGCGGCGCTGTTGTTGACTGCGTTGCCACGGCGGCGTACTGTACCGTATATATATACCACAGAAGATACACGATGAAGCACAACAGCCTATTAGAACAGAGCTGTTTCTGTGTTGGGTGTCTCACTGAGATACGGCCGCTCTTGTATTCAACTGATCGTGGCCACGCCTTGATCTACATCATCCATCGAGGTTTGAGTGGATTTCCAATGCTAATGTGCAAGCACACATGCAATATAGAACAGTCCAGTGGTTGTGTGTGTGTGTGTGGGTGTGTGTGTGTGTGTGTACAGACTTATAAGTGTGAGTGTGAGTGTGTGTGGACATAAGTACAAGACAGGAACATTATGATTGTGACTGTGCTCCGTAGGGAAGATACAGTTAATGGAAACACACACACACACACACACACACACACACACACACACACACACACACACACACACACACACACACACACACACAGCGCGGTGTGTCACACGATGTGGTAAGAGGTCTAGGCGGCACGTGGTGTGTGTGTGTTATTAGTAAGT